>UELV01124801.1:0-14465 GCA_900490015.1 Megastigmus stigmatizans | reverse complement strand
TATCTGGAGTCAATTTGCGTCTCAAGTCATTTAAAAAGACAAAACAATACGGGCAAGGGTATGAAGATGTTGCGGTTTGTTGCCCATTTACTATCAACAAAAGCTTAAAGTCTGCAACAAATTTAAAAGGGATATCATTAAGTAGTATATTTTGTATTTAGAAAACACGAACTCTATAAAATTAGCTGAAGTATTTAGAGATAAGTCGTAAAAACGAAACCTTTAAATTTTTAATTATTCATTAAGCCAACTTAATAATTTATGAACACATCAATAAATTTTCAAAAAAATAGTGTTATTAACAATAAACAATAAATGTATGCTCAATTTGGTCAACTTAAAAAATGGATTGTACGCGTGTACCTAAATGCTCCACTTTGCACTTCATGAATGCGCATAGCATAAATACAAAAACCTCCATAACTTGCGAAACCAATCACTTAGGATTTTCAATTTGCAATTTTTTTCATCTACAAACAATATAGAAACTTTCTGCGTTAGCTGATTTTGGATCCATTTTCGGACCACTTTTTCATGCTTCAGGCACACCGTGGAGACCTCTGATATCATTTTTCACCAAAGTACTCGTACCTCCCTATTCAGATCTAAAAGAGAAAGCTTTTAGTCACTCACCTATATTCAAAAGGAATGGCAAGTAGGTATATATGAAAATGTTCAATGAAATAAAATGATGGAAAATAACTGCATTTTATTTTTTTTATCGCTAATGGGTACCAATCAATACTTTTTATTAAACATTTAAACTTGATATGCATTAAAAGCACTGAATTATATGTATTTTGTATTACTTCATCATGATTACATCAATTTTTCTTCATTATTTATAACCAAATTTATATATTATAAATTTTGATTAAGTTTTAACTTTAAAATATAAAAATCTCCAATAATTTTTAAAGTTTTTAAAACTCTCTCCTATAAATTTATACGGGTAATCACAGCTTGCAATTGCCAAAGGGTGTGGGGGGTCGGTAATACTCTCTCGGGTACTGGGATATGTTAAAGCAACGATGGAGTCATTAATAGAGCCAACATTTACAGCCGACTACACGCTGCATAGGCGCAGGGCAGCTTAGTACATATACGCACTGGCGAGGCTCAACTCTCTATCTCACTCGTTCTCCACTTCTCGACCGCAAATTTAAATATCGCGATTAATCCGCTCGTCGTATTAACGGATCCCCCGAAACTGCATTAGCTATACAAGCACCACTGCATCGGTTTCGCCTGCGCCTCTGTAAAGCCTTCGAGGTAGTAAGCCAAAATGCGCACCGTCAGAAAACTCTTCTCGTGACATTCGACGCGGTCGACTTTTGTCCCTCGACCGCGAGGTGGATGACCCAGCCCCTCCTTTCTCTTTTTTTATACTCGATCGAATTTTTATGAGATGAATCGTGCAGTATTCTTTTTGCTCTGCAGTAAATATGTATTTGGTCAAAAGGTGTGCTTTGGATCGGTATGAATACGTCATCGCGGGATTGAAAGTTAAGAAAGCTGGGAGATAAATCTGACCGATGCAGTTGAGTTTATTTTTTACGCAGAATTAAATGAGCACTCATTTCAATTTAACGCTGCAAAGGGCGCGAGTGTGCTTTTATATATGGAGATGAGAGATGAAAATGTTTTAAAAAGCCAATTTAAACATAGTTTTATTTGCAGATTGTAGATGATTGAAATTTAATTTTTATCTGCATAAACTACTTCTCGCCGAGGGTGCACGTTATGTACAAAACTTTTAAAATGTTCACTGGCCTTTTTATGGATCTCTTTTATATCGAAACATTGAACACCAACTAATTATAAAATTTAATTGCTCTACTAATTTTGGTGAATTTAATTTTATATGTCCACCGTAAAAACTGTATACGAAACATTACGCATTCGTAAAATTTATTTTTCGTTGGAATAACTGAATGAAGCCGTCAAATTAAATTAAATTAAATTAATGTGGATTTTAACTAAAATGTGCAAATTCTGCAAAAATAAATTTGAAAGGGTAACCATGTCAAACGTAACGTATGAATTTTCAATAAATTTTATTAAAAAAAAAAAAACTTTTTGTCTGCTCTCTATATAAATTACTTTATATAGATGAATTTTACGTTCAAAATTTTAAATGACAACGTATCAATTTTTACATAAAAAATCCTTCTTTTTAATGTTGCATCGCTATTCAAACTCTATGCTTAAAAATATCGCTGACTCAGCTGTCTAAATATTACTTTACAAAGTATTTTTAAAATCAAAGAACAATATCCTAACAATCTAATTTTATCTTACATAAATCAACTTATACAATTCGCTGCAACTCATATACTTATAAAAACAAAAAAAAAATCCCTCCGCGACCCAATCTGCAAGACACACGTATTCACTGCAAAGCTCCGCGCTAATATGCTGCATTAATCAAAAAAATGATAATTCGCAGTCATTAAAAGCGAGTTAATTCAGGGCAGGACAGGAAGTGCAGAAAAACGGAAGATTAAGGAGAGGTACTGCAGCGGGGTCGAAGCTCGGGCAAAGCTTCCAAAATGACAGATCGAACTGAAAATCCCTCGCGCGCGCGCGCGCTTAGGAAATTTTTTCGCGCCCACTCGCGGCTTCTCCGCTCAGCGCGTTTTATCAACGTCACACTGCAGCCGCGACGACGACGTAGACGACGGCGCAAGAGCGACGAAGAAGAAAAAGAGTAAAGAGGGCGAGGGGTTAAAAAGAAGGAATCGAGAGGAAGCTGGAGAGACGCGAAGTTAATTGGTTCGGTTAATTATGAGCGCCGAAAGACGATTCGCTTACTCGCTCGTCTATATACGTATATATGTATATATATACAGAGTTTGCGACGGCAGCGACGGCAGCGACGGCGGCCATTTAATTGACGCCGACCCCCCAACTAATCTAATCAAAAATTTCCCGCGTTAATTACCCGCATTTCTTCCGGGTTCGCCTTCCCTTTTTCAACTCCGCGTCTATCTCTCTTTCTCTTTCTCTCTCTCCCTTTCTCTCTCTCTCTCTGTACACTGCGCCGGCGTCGGTTTTTTTATTCGCTTTCTCATTGTTGTCTTTGGTTCGGTTGGTCTTCCCTGTGGCCGAGGGAAGCGCTTTAACCTCGGTGACGAGTAAGAGAGTTTATATCAAAGGTAATGACGCGACATTGAATGAGATAGTGTATGTGTGTGTGCGTAGCCCCGGACTTTTTTCTACATGTATAAAACACGCCTGTTTGTTCATCTTTCCCTTTATTATTTTTTTCGCAATGAGGGAAACATCGCATCGAAAAGCGGTGGGCGTTAAAAGCTGTTCTTTTAATCAGATGTCCTAAATTTTTTCTTTTTCTCGACTTTAAACGAGTCTGGGATTTTTGGAAAATATGTAATCTAAACCTGAATTGTTTCCGAAAAAAAAAACTTACACTACAGTGCGATTCATGCTGGTTTTATACATGTACACATTTTATTTGAACGCTGAAAGTAGGACTACGTACAAATCCGCAGTAATACCCTCAGTTATTCTATATATAAATTTCATCATCGTGTCTTTTATAATTACACTAGAAAATACAGAATGAACAATGAAAATAGAATCAAAGACATAGGCCAGAAGTTATATAAATATAACTAGCTTTACCAAGTACATATGTAAAGCTCCGTTCTAATTATATCCATGCAAAAATGTTTTAATTATGTGTACTATTTTTCTAGTGCACTCGTGCTGTGTAGCTTATTTCCGGAAATAGCGCACAGAAATAATTGTGCAAACGCAATTTTTCCCTATTTGTTCTTCGTAATTAATAAACTGTACAATATGTCAGTGCGCGAATAGTATCAGCGCAAGATGATCTCCGAGTACATACCAAAGCTCCATTTTTCATTACCACTCGCAAACTGCCGCGCAACTCGTTTGCTTTCAAAGAAATCGACGAAATTCGAAAAAGAGTCCCGTTCACTTATCGAAAGTTCATTGTATCGAATGAAAAGCTCGCGCCATAGAAGAATTGCTCGTCCTGAAAAAAATTTAGAGAGAGATCGACGAGACGTATAGAGGCGAAAGCGCTACATCCGTTTAACCTCTAAAACATCAAGGAGTGTGCACACATCGAAGCTACGGATGATCCTATACAGGATCCCTTTGAGATACAGGGAAAACGATCGCGACAAGTGCTTTGAGAGAACAACTTTTTGCGCCCGACGCACTCGTCGTTCCATATAGCAGTTGCGGCTACAGCCTCAGCGGCGACAAGTTCAATGACACACGCGAGCTCACATTTTCCACTTTTGCGCGAGCGCGCGACGATGGGAAGGAATAAAAGTCTACGCTCTACACGGAGGCTGCGGCAACTGCACATGTACACACCTATATATACGTGTATGTAGGATTGCGAGTAAAATACCGAGTTTCATTCACCTCTCGTGAGCTGTCTGGTCAATTTAAAATTTCTGGGATAACCACTTCTTTTTGCTGCGTTCTCTGAAACTCGATATATCGTTGTTTGTTGTAATAGTACAGGTTAAAAAAATGCGGATGCTTCGTGCATCAGTGCAGTGTTTTATGACGGTCGCCGTGTGATTGTTGAGTAGCGCGATGTAAAAGCATATAATAAGTGACAAAGTATAAATATAAGGAAAATGTTTGTACTGATTTTTAACTAGTTTTCATAGATAATCATAATTTTCTAATAACTAAATTAATTAAGGGGGGTACCGGTTTGCCTCGTATATTTTTATACAATCCAATTACCAAAGCTAATTATATTATGATTAACTTTTTCAATTTATTCTTATTTAAATATAATGTCGAATGAGAGTGAGCTACCTGCACGTGAGCTGTTGTTGTGCAACAGAAACCCACAGTTGCAGCGTTTTCTCATTAAAAAATTATAAAATAAATTTACGCTACACTCGCCTCTGGAAACAGGTGCGTATATAGCAACGTTAAAATTTTCTTTTTATAGACACCACTCGCGTGAATAGAAGAAAAAGAAATTTATTAACTAATATTATATGTGTATATATACATATAATATTAGTTAATATTAGTAAATAATAGTATGTTTACTGTTCAAAAGAAAAGAAAAAGAAGAGCGCATCAGACGCCAGACAATCGGCCAAACCAAAAACTTTCGTCCTCGTCAGCGAAAACTATGTTCAGTCCATAACGAAACTTAAAACAAAGCAGCAGTTTGCGTACGAGTTCTCGGAGTCGGCGCGAGAGGGTGAAAAACAGAAAGAAATCCATGCAAATTGTCTGGCGCGCGGTCCGGGACACAAAGCGCGTTCGAATACGAGATTAAAGACGAGCTCACTCGCGAGAAGAAACTGTGGGGTGCGGGGACGAGGGGAGAGGGGGGAATTATACGCGCGTTTCCCACACGCGAATCTAATTTGCGCAAAGCGAAGCAGTCGATGTATAAAAAACCAAGAGCAGAGAGTAAGAGAGAGAGAGAGAGTGAAGGGTCAAAGGTTGGGGAGGGGGTGGGGAAACAAGGAGAATACAGCCGCTCTCTCTTATGGTGCACGAAAAAGAAAAAACAAGGAAAAGCCTCGGGAGTTTGAAACGAGATGCGATAACGATAAAATAACAAACTTCAGGCCGTGGAAAATTCTCTCTCTCTCTCTCTCTCTCTCTAGCTCTCTCTGGCTGGCCCGTATCCTGAGCGACACTAAAAGTTTCTCGCGGCCTCTCTCCGGATGGTAAACTCACCGGCTCTAGGCAACGAACGCAGAAAGGCACAGTACTATGCTCTCTCTGCTGATTCTGTAGAGACGCCTGGATGTGTGTGCGCGTGGCTCTAAACCAGAGAGAAAAATAACGATAAACGTGCGCGTGGGTTCCTCTCCCTCTCTCTCTCCCTCTCTCTCCCGAGACGTGCAGGTGAAACGTTTTTGTTTGATGTTTCCCAGAGTTTTCATAGGATGACGGCGCGACCGTCCGCAGACAGAGAGAAATAGAAATACCCAGAGAGTGAGAGAGAGAGAGAGAGAGAGAGGGAGGGAGGGAGGGAGTAGAGTATGAGAGATAGGAATGAGAGAAACGTCGAGATAAAACCAATGGGAGTAATTGCAAGCGTTGAAGGGTGAAGGCAAAAACGCGGGAGTATCAGTATTTTTTTTACTCTCCTCCTCTTCTTCTTGTTCTTTTTTTTTTCGACGGGAGCTGGAGTTTGCCGTGCGTGCGCGAGGTTTAATTCGCCAGCCTTGACGAAGAATCTTTGCCGCTCGGTCTTGGATGACGGCTCTTGCAGCCCGTAAACGTGCAGAATCTAAAATATTGCACTCAACGTCCGTACTGGAAAAAAAAGTAATTAAATTGAATCCAATGACCGAATTATTCACTTCAGAGTACGGTTCTGGTTGTTATTTTCCATAACAGTTATTTACTTGTTTCGCTCGTCGATTTTCCAAATTCTGAGTGAATCATAATCGAAACTCGTTCGCTGTTATGAATGCGCGTATATAAAACCGACAGTGCGAAATCCAGACGCAGAACAAAATTAATGAGGTTTAATCAAATTCAGAAAATAAACATACGACTGCGCGGCTTGTTTAATATATTCCGAAGTACCGTGCTTGTACAATTTGAATTTTCCAGCAAGTGCAAATAAATTGCTAATAACGAGTTTTATATGGCTCGCGGAAGGTAGACAGGCGGCGCATTAATAAAGTATAACTTCAACAGCGAATTTCGCTTAAAGTTTATTAGCGCGATTCTAATGACGACAGTATTCGCGAGCAAAACTATACTGGGTGAGAGATGCTTTTATGACATTAAACTGATAAATAAATGGAGTACAAGGCGACTCGGCAAACTTCTACTGACGGGAAACGTATTGTTGCTAAACTAATCGTATAATGGAATAGTTTATAATTAAAAATTGAATTGTATACAGTTTGACATTTAATTTCTGTTGCGCTGATCGACAAAAAGAGTACATTTTTTTTAACTTAATATAATCATAAATTGATTTCTTTTTGCGCAGGAAAGAATTCAATTAATTTTTGTCGGATTGAATAAAGTAATCAAACTGAGTGAAAATAGATTGATAGAGAATAAAATTCTTATCTGATTCAAAGTACCGTGTGCTGTAGTATTTTCTCATTATCTACGTTTGCAGCGTAAAGATAGTATCTACACCTTCAAAAGCTATATATTAAAAAAAAAAAACCATTCCACAGAAAAATACCGCATGTCGGTCTCAATAAAGTTCGGCAAACACTTTCTAATTAATGGTCACCCCAAGAATAAAACATCGCAAAAGTCCGCAGCCCAAATTGAACATCTTAATACCGGTACCTATACACGTGCAGCAGAATCGCTTTCGAGGGGTCTTACGAGGGCCCTATTTCCCCTCCTGCCCGTGCTGGCCCATAAATAACACAAATTAAAACCTCGCGCAGGCTTTATACAATTTCAACGCTCGCAAAAGCGACATCGCGAGCGCGCGCGCAGGCACTTGGCGCTGCCACAGTTCACCTAATTGACAGACGGTTTTACGAGTCCGACGCGAACGCTGGTTCTCTCTCTCTCTCTCTCTCTCACTCCGCCACTGTAATTACTGTTTTACATTTATATTTCTTGGATAATTACAAGCTGCTGCTGCGTGTTGGAATCGCTGACGCGAGGCAGTAAAGTGGATGTTTGTTTCTATGGTTTAAAATGGAAGTGCGGATGGATTGTTTATTGCGGGAGGATGTAGAGGATGATTGTTACTTCTGGGTTTTCGGGAGGGGGGGAGGGGATGATACTGTTTGGATTGGGGAAATGTTGAGCTCCCGGCGATTGCGTGTTAAGAATGTACTTTTGTATTAAAATTATATCTTTGAATTTATTCGTGGAAAATGAAAAGTGAAATGGGAGATGCTTTGAGCCAATGGTAAATATTAGTCTAGTTGGAAATACGAATTAGCAAAATTAACGATGAGAAATAAGAATGGAACGACTGCAGGAATTTACGATAGTGCACAATTGTAAAGCTTTACTTCGTTAATCGATCGATAATCCGTTAAGTTTTTTCTAATACTCTTTCGGTTTTCCAATCCCAACTTCTTATATTACCTTTGCCCGGTACTTATGAAACGCTTCAAAACATTCTTGTTCATCTAAACCAATTTCTTTAAACAAGAGCCGTTTAAAACTAAAGCATTCTCCATTCGTTGAATAAATCCGAATTTTCGCGAACTTCAAAACAAATGCGAGCGAGCGAGCGATAAAAAAAAGGCAACTCTTCCACATTACCGCTATAGAAACGAATACCACTTTAAAAAGAAAAGGGGGTCGAATACCTCGAAGCCACGAATACGTCGTAGCAGGGCAGTGGCAGCAGCCAACGCAAAACACGATAATCACATTGTCAAGCTTCGTCAGCGAGGAGAGATGCGTCCGCACCCAGTCCTCCAGAAAAAATCCCAACTATTTTTTCCTATATATATATATATATACACTCGTCCACCCGGGAATTCCATTGAACTGACCAATGCGCAAAACAGCTTCGCACAGACACACACACACACACAGCAGCAGCAGCAGCAGCAGCAGCAGCAGCAGCAGCAGCAGCAGCAGCAGCAGCAGCAGCAGCAGCAGCAGTAGAGAATTCGTAAAGTCAGCTCTCTCGGAAAGAGCCGATTTTTATTGAACCCAAGATATGCGGGCTCTCCTCTTAGTCTCTTAGCTGCGCGTCCACTCATCCTCTCTCTCTCTCTCTCTCTCTCTCTCTCTCTCTCTCTCAGCTCTAAAAACCTCCGCTCCTTTATTTTTAGGATGGGCCTAAACAAAGGAAGTTGCGGCTCTCGCCTCGCAGATAAATCAGCCAGGGCCAGATTATAATTTACGTTTACCTGCTTCTTTTATCTACACTCTGTCGGAGACCGTTTTATCTTCAAAAAATCTGAAGCGACCGCGCCGCGCGCGCGCGCGCGCGCGTGTGTGTGTGTACCTGAAAACGCGAGACAGAGCGGTACTAATGGGAAGATCGTTAAAGGACCTTTTTAACACTCTTCTAAAAACTTAAGGACGACGAGCTCTATATTTTACTCATGGACGCGCAACAATGGATGCTGCTTTACTTTATTTTTTTATTTCCCCTGCTGTTTCACGTAAAGCGTACACAACCGGTGCTCTTCTATCAGTGTAGGATTGACTTATTCAGTGTGATTTTTCGAGAGACCGCACTGTAGAGAGAAAGAAATCGAGACTGCAGACTAATGACGATTGATGATCTTTTGGAATTTTAATAGAGGATAGATACTTTTTTTTGTAGCCGCTCGATTTTAATGAGATGATCTATCATGCTAATGCGCTTTTGGGTTATGCGTGGGATGCGCGAGCGCGAAATTGAAAGCATGATTAATACCTTTTAATCCATTTCTTGTGTTCCGCGCCGCGGATCGGATCTTGCAGGTAGATAGGAGACTTTTAACCGAGTGTTTCAAAATCAAATGCTCAATGGTGCCTGAAGATAATCGTTTTTGAAAAATCTATATAGCGAATATCGTAATGTATTGAGATCTGGATTAAACCCGTTTGATCCTGTCGTGTGTGTCCAACTGGCTAAAAATAGGTCTGCAAATAGAAAAAGATAGAAAGAATGATGGATATGTTTCAGATTTATTAAAAAATCTCGTCAAAGTTTTTGGCTATAGGTTTTTTGATTTTGGCGAATACGTGGAATTTTGTTGCCAAAGTCGAGCGAAGTATACATTGAAGAAATTAAAGTTAAATGAAAGTTTATTGCAAAATATGACGTTTGTGAACTAGCGCAAGTCAACTTTGGAGCAGATCTTATTAGTGTTTGCAGTTTGTAGTCTCATAATGAAAGAATTTAATTTTTAAGGGGTTTACACTGCGGCAGCGGTCATCGGGGCTCAACCATTTTAAATTTTTGAAAGGATCCGCGTAAAGAACGTCGCAAATGGAAGGACATTATTTGCCATAGCCAAAGCAAACTCTTTTTAAAAATTTCCTATGGAAAATGTACTTCGGCCATTTATAGTTTTACAAAAGTCTGCGAGTTGAATGTGATAAATGTTTAAATGAAAATTACGCAACATAACTGAAATTCATAATAATATTTTATAATCATAAAAAACATGAATCTAAATTTATCATAAATAGGTATATAGCATTTACTTTTTTATGCGGACTTATCTAAAGAGTATCCAAAGAGTTTATATACTTACATATATAACATTGACTTTCTTGAACTAAAATTTTCAATTCCGAACGTTTGCATTTCTCGAGGAGCGTATACAGAAAAACTCAACGAATACTCTCTCCCTCTTCCTATTTTTCTAATGCACAACGAGCAAGCAAATGTTGAAACTATGGTATAGCAGACTCGCTGTTTGAAAGAGAGAAAAAAAGATGCAGGGCGTAGTGCAGGGTGTTCTGGAAGGTGGAAGAATCCGTAGCTAGAGAAAGAGAGAGAGAGAGAGAGAGATATGAAAGTGCAAAGTTGGCTTGGTGCCCCAAGGGTGCTGACGACACGTTTCCGAGACAAGGAAAAAAAAGAAGAGGGACGTTGAACTTTCCTCGCGGCACTTACGCGACCTACAATCATTACTCTTTAAAATCTCCGCTAACTCCACTCTTAAAGTTTCGAGTAGTGTGTCCAGTACTGTATATGACTTGCTGCACCTCTAATAAGACTAGGCTAACTATGCAATCCCGATATTTGTTGTTTCTATAGAACGAAAGTAATTGAAAGAGATGGATTTTGAAATTCGCATTTTCCTATTTGTCCGAGTTATTTTTTTAATTATTTTGCTTAGATCAAAGCTTATACACGTTATTCTGAGACGTATTTTTTTTTTCGTCAAAAGAAACGTACACGCTGCGATAGCTAGAAAATTCATTAAAATTAAGTGGGTATTTGCTTTCTGCATTTTGCCAAAGGGTTCATTCCATTTTTCGTGTGCATATTTTATTCTATTAAAAACTTGCAACCTTCCAGATTATGTACTTATTACATTTTCTCATAAAGGCATTATACCATTAAAAATTTCCGATAACTGTCAAGAACTGTGATAATCTAATGCGATCGAGGATAACGAAACTTTTTATCGCTACACGCGAAAAAGTGAAATGGACCTTTAAATTTTTTATACACTTTTCGAGTTGACTGTCTCATTTTCTGCAATTATTATTCAATCGCGGTTATCCGAAAAAGAAGCAAGTCCTTATGAGTTGTTGGGGTAGCTCTACCAGCTTCTGGTGATTGGATCGTTGTTATGCTCTAAAATATTTACACGCGCTGCACACAGTTTTCTTGCGCCACTGATGCGGAGTTGAGTTCAGCGCTTCTCTCTGCTTAGGTATACTTGTACAAGACTCGACGTTGTGTTTTGCAAACTTTATCCTCTTTGTTTGCTTATGTACATCCTCCGGTCTCTCCTTAAATTCAACTTCTGCCGTTCTGCAATTTATTTCTCCCCCCTTTTTTTCTTTTTATTTTATATCGTCAGGTCTGATTGCTACTGGGGGGTTTAAGTGCGAGGTACATATATGCAACTGTGTATTGACATAATCTACTTCAAGAAAATTGCGTAATTTCAAATTTTCTTTGCAGGTCTAGTTTACCTACGCCTGGTAATATTCATTCCTAATGTGTATAGCTGTTTCGGAGTTGGTTGGAATTAAAATGCAGTGGAAATATTTCAAAGCTTTTTTTTTTAAAAAAAAAAGATAGTGGACATTTGCGGTACATGAAATTAACGATGTTTTAAGTTTTGTACGAAAGGTCTTTTTGTATTTTTACAAATTGTTCATATATAACATACTTTCCACATCAAAATGTAGTCGATCAAATATCAATCTAATGGTCTTTTGTAAAATCCGGAACTAATATACGCAGTAAGACAGGGACCATATTTCATTCAAATACTAAATACCGGAAATTTATTCACGCGAGACCAGAAAACAATCGATCACTTTGTCCAAAACACAATTCACAAAAGTTTATCGGACACCAGCAATACACATAGGGATAATCATAGGCACGAAATGATCTAAATGAATCCTAAGTCTTTCTGGAAGGATCGTTTTTAGGCTCGACCCTAGTGGCAGCTTTCCGGCCAATCGCCGCCGCGGTCTCGTCGCTCCATCGCGCATGGTATCGCTCGCACAGTCGCTTCAGAGCCCTCTCGACCTCCACAAGCTCGACTCTCTGCTTGCCTGCCTCCTCGGCCATGCCGCGCGCGTCCTCCAGCGTTTTCTCGATTATGTCCTCGAGGATCCAGGTGAGCACCGCTTGAGCTCGCGCTGACAGCACATATCGCTGACCGCCTGTACGAGAGAGTTGAATTAACCTTTGACTTACTTTGTCTGGAAAACAATACTGTAGTATTGCTCGTTCGTGCAACGTATCGAATTCGAAAGGTGGAAGGTGAGTTAAAAGAATTTAGAGTGAACTTTGAGGTTTAGAGAGAACGATTAATGATATTTTGATATGATTACTTTGTACCGGAAGCACAGACTGACAATTGTTTTACTTTTGTTTTTTTTTTCACCGAGTAGGAGAAGTCTTACAGTCTTTGAAGCATCATCGAGTAACTTCTACCCCCGTTATGCACGGTTGTATATTTATCCAAAACTTTCGACCTCAATTTACAATTTCAAGCGTATATTGCGCACGCGTTCACCTTAACCTGTGAAGCATCGGTCCGGAAGAAAACTCGCGAACGTAATGCACCCACTCTTACACAACTTTTGAATTAATAAATCGGCTCGGCTTTAATGTAGTCCCGAATAAACCGAAACTTCCGCTCTGTAATTATCTTTAGAGCATGTAAATTTTTACGACTTATTCCGTATTTTCTTTTTCGTTGAAAAAGTTTGAGGAGACGCGTGCACGGCCACTTCGTCATCGTCATCGCTCCTGACACGAAAAGCAGAGAGAGAAAGAGAGAGAGAGCGAGAGAGAGTGGAAGAAAAGAAAATTAAAATTGCAAATTCGGCGATTAAAAAAGGGAAGAGAGAGCGAGCGAGGTTAAAGAGATCCCTCCCGTCACCGCGCGAGAAACGTGTGACGAGCTGTCGCTTTAACCTTACAATTTGCGAAAGGTTTTTTTCAAAGAGCGCCCGGGACTTTGATCCTGTCGCGCGTATATATATATATATATATATATATAGGGATGCAGCAAGGGAGAGAGAGAGGGAAAAAAAGCTTCCGACGTGGAATAAAATGAATTTGTCAGGCTAAAAATCTGGCCGGAATGAGCTTTGCTCGACGAGAGGGGGAGGGAGAGGGAGAGGGAGAGGGAGAGAGAGAGAGGGAGAGAGAGAGAGAGAGAGAGAGAGAGAGAGAGAGAGAGAGAAGCTGTCTCCACCCCACGCTTCGTTTCTTTTATTTTCTTTTTTCTGCTCGGGGATTTTATCGTACCTCGGTTGGAGTGACTATTTTTTTGCGCCGGCTGCTGATTCGATCCGTTACTCGGTGGCATTGTCTCTCTTCCCCTCCTCCTCCTTCTCACTATCCTCTTTTAGCCGTGAGCCGAGAGCCGGATTACTTTGACGATTTACCGGCTGAGCTGATGCCGCCGCCGCAGCAGGAGCCGTCACTGCTTGTGTCGCGTGAAATCTATGTAGGTATATTACGACGTCGAATTTTGCGAGTCCTTAATTTTCAGGGTAGGCCTATTTTTCCCTTGGTCTCGCGAGACAGGAAACTCTGTGTACACGAGGAATTTTTCCGCGGTGGTGTGGGTCTTTGTTTTTTTTTTGGTGCCCGTTGCTACTTACGCGTGAATGGGGTCGTAGATCGATTTTGCAATAACTTCACGCGTCTCGAGCGGTTGCATACAGGGTGCACATAGTTTTCTTTTTTTTCCCCTCGGTATAAGTAGGGTAAACCGTCCAGTGCGTGACCGCCGACCAGTGAATGACCACTAGACAAATAATTACAATTTGAAAATTTATGTATTACTATAAATGTATAAAAAAAATATTTACATTCCTGATTGTTTACATTTTTAAATAAGTACATAAAATACACAAAGATATTAAAAAGTCCTGTGAAAAATAATAACAATTCTACAGGTAGTCTGTAAATAGCATTCGGTACAATATCTTTTACAAAATAGCTGAAAACAAACATTTTAGAAAACTATATATTGCCGATGTATTATATATTATTCTTTACTTAAAATGTATTGATATTAATAAAAAAGGTTTACTTTACATAAAAATAAATTTAAAATACATAAAAAATACTAGTAAATACAATTTTTAATTTTTTTTTTACTGGTCATTCAATGGTATAACAATAACGAACGCTTACTAGTGAATGACCGTCCGGTCAAATATTGGTAGGTTACGTTTTCATCCAAGCCAGTGAATGACCAGACTTTTAGAGAGAGTAGTTTAATTTGAGGTTATTCACTTCAATATGAGTAAAAAGAAAAATTTACCTTATAAAAGTATGATTAATATTAATAGAAGTGCTCAAAGTGGTAGTA
>UELV01124487.1:0-27167 GCA_900490015.1 Megastigmus stigmatizans | reverse complement strand
GACGAGGAGACTGCGTCGCGCCGAGCGACGCTCAATGGCAGATGGAAGACGATGATCCGTGTGATAAGGAAGGAGGGGGAGGAGGAGGAGGGAAAATTAGGGGGGGACAAAATACAATAATTGCGCGAAGCATGTGTGTCCTCTCGTTGAAATAAATACAAACAGTTGTAAGAGTACATAGAAAATAATCCATTGGATCTAATAAGTACAGACCGATATTGCTGACGAACGAACGTATAAAAACCCCGTTCTCTTTTTATTACGTTAAAGCGACATGCGTATGACTATCGGAAATTTTGCTTATCCAGTCTATACCTATTACATCCACATGCAAGAATCACGAGTGTATCAGGGTAGTACACAAAATACATATATATATATATATAAAGGACGCTGTTGTTGATCAAAAGAAATACACATGTTATAATTCAATGAAGAATCGCATGGTCCGCCATGTGGAGGGAAGAAGAAAAAAAAACACAAACAATATATATAAAAAAAACGGGCTATATATGCAAGGCTCTTGAGGAGCACCGAGTCTCAACGAGTCTACCCGTGCGCGCGCCTCTTCGTATATGTACATAACACCGCGAGTGCTCCTCAAGCTTTATTCTTTTTTTCTCATCTCTTTTTCTTGCTCTCTTCTCTCGCTCTCTCTCTCTCTCTCTCTCTCTCTCTATATATATATCTATCTATCTATCTATCTCTCTCTCTCTCTCTCTCTCTCTCTCTCTCTGCTCTCACCAGCGGATCTCGTCGCTTCTTAGACCTCCCAGGGTCCCTCCAATATTTACACAAGAACAGAGCACACGTCATCGGAATGTCCCCCCGTATTCGGACAGGCCACGACAGAAGCGAGTGAGAGATCCGCAATGCTATACAGCTTCTCGTCAACGAGAAAACTAACTCCTCTATAGTATCTAAGGTTCTCGAGGAGCGAAAACCGATGTCAGTCTTTGCTCGGAAGATATACCTGCGGCTTCATCCCATAGGCTGAACATTCGTCGCGGTGAATCGGACGGTATAAATAAAGAAGTGCCATATCATTGAATTTATTGTTCAAGACCCGACACGTCTGCCAATGGCCACAGGTCAGATCTCAAGCTTTCAATGATCGTTGACTGTATATGAAAAACCGCGTGGATCTGCTTCGGGTCACAAGCGATCCAGGCTGGAACGAATGTACAGACTTTGGGTTACCGAGTTCTATCCAGCTCGCTTCCCCCACCCTCCCCATCGCGAGTCGTCGTTGTCATCCCCTAACCAAGCGAATCCTCGACAAAAGATCCGCGTGACGAATTTATTCATTAGCCGCCAGTGAGGCGTTGTACCACCTTTCCCTCCAAGAATTTTAGAGAGAAAACAAGAGAGAGAGAGAGAGAGAGCGAGTGAGTGAGCAGCGAGTCGAGAGAATGTAGAACGGAGAGGAAGAGAGAATGAAAGAGTGAGAGAGAGAGAGAGAGAGAGAGAGAGAGAGAGAGAGAAGGTCAAGGAGATGTTGGAAGCGAGACGAGGGTTTTTTTTTTATGGCCCCGTAAAAATATTCGTGTAGCGACAAGCTTATGAGCCGAGACCAGAGGAGGCGATTCCTAAACCACGTATACAGTGGATCTGTGTCAACGAATGTCAATGGACGAGCGGTGAATTCGCCTACTCCTCTGGGCTATACAATATAGTCGTCTCTCTCGGTTATCTCCGGTCGTCTCGTTACTTTATCTTTTTTCGCATAACAAAATTCGTCTCGATTCAGCTTGGCCACTAGGCCGTCGCTTCAATTGGCGACCTTGACCAGCTCGGGATTCTCGGTGACATAGGCCGGATGCGCGAAGCCCAAGCTTATGCCCATGCCTTTGCGATCAACGGCGCGCACGCGAACGAAGAGGAAAGCAGCGACCAGCGAGGCTACGACGATCACCAGTAGGAGCATCACGAGACCACCGACGAAGCCCGGCAGCGACATGCAGATGGTCTCGGGATCGTTGCTCGACGCTGCGTCCTGGATCACAACGGTCGTGTCGTTGTCGGTGCTCTGTGTGCCGAGGGCGAAGTTCACGTCGCCCGGTGCCACCACCTGAATGATGCGGGACGTGTTGACGTCCGTCATCTCTTGGGCGGCGCGTTTGTACACGTGCGACGTCACGAATGTCATCGTGTGGAAAAAGTCCTGGAAAGCATTGAAAGTCACGTTAATTTTCGTCGAATTCTAAATCAGCCTTCGTGTTAAAGATAGTTATTTAACGTGAATGTTAAAGATTTTGTCTGATTCGATAACACGTTTCTTTTAGCAAATTGATAACGTTATGAAATACAAAATCATATTCGTGAATGTATTTAACATTAAACACAGAAATATAGATCGCAACCACATCAAAATCAAAAACGTTCCAAGATCGATTCAGAGCCCAAAGTATTCAATTCAGGGTATATAATAGTGCAGTCATCGGCGCCTACCTTGCTATCGTCGTCCTCGTCAAAGGCGATGACGTTCCTTCGCCTCCTGGCGCCCCTCAGTTCCGCGGGAAGTCCTTCAACGGACCTCGGTCTTCCGCCGAGTGTCGCGAGATTGCCCTCGAGTTCGTCGTTGCCGACGGTGCCCTTCCTCTTGACCGTCTGGTAAGCGGCTGCCGGATGTCCGGGTAGCGGTGGTGGTGGCAGATGAATGCTATCTTGCTGCTGTTGCTGCTGCTGTTGCTGCTGCTGCTGCTGCTGCTGCTGTTGCGAGCTCTGCGGCGCGCTGCTGCTGGCGGTAGCGTCATTGCCCGTCGACGTCGAGCTCGGCGACGAGGAGGAGGTCTGCGCTTGCGGCGCTGGCACTACGTCCGGACTTGGCTCACTAAAATTTAACGTTCCGGTTAGATTTTGCGCTTGTTTATTATTGTTGCGTATAGCTGCTGGACGGCGTGTTTTGGATAAATAAGGCATGTGTCGTTCGCTTTTACGGAAACGCGATAAGCTTTTGAAATTTTGAATATTGAAAACAGTATGTACATTGTGAAAGCATTGAATCGGTAGAAAAAATTTAACTCTGTCAGTTATTAAAGATAAAATGTCCCCTTGCAAATTTTCTTTTCTTTTTATTAATGATAAGAAACTTTTTTTTATATGAATAATCTTTGTATTAGGGTAATGGCTTGTTTTTACTATAAATTAACGGAGAATATTTTTGATTATTAACTAACCTGTAAGCACCAGCCGGTCCACTTGGATGACGAGGATCGGGATATGCCGGTGGGATTCCGTATTCGGGTATCGGTGGCTGTCCGTATTCGGAAGACAATCCCTGGTGAACCGGTGCACCGTATTCCGCCGAGATCGTGTTGGAAGCTGCGCCGTACTCGAGGCCAGGATGGCCGCACTTGGGCTCGGGACAGTTGTATCTGCAGACTTGGATGACGCACTGGAAGTGCACGTTCATGCTGTCGGGGAACTTGAACGCCTGGAAGTAGGCAAAGCTCACGACAGAGGCGCTCGGCCCGAAGTTCTTTATCTTCTGGAACCTGTGAACGAAGCGTCGACGCATTAATTTCTGATGATTCGAGTTTTAGCCACCGGCTAATGAAAAGCTTGGAAATTGAATGGTGGGTGATACGGAGTACAGGTGGTGATTGTATAATTTATTGTTCAAATATTGTGCTTAAGTCTTAATCTTATGAATAATGTTGTAATACTTTTAAATTCAATTCGAAAATTATTAGAAATTAAGTGCAATGATGGATCTTTCTTGAAACCAATGAATAAAAACGAAAATTTAAAGAAATTTAAAAAGTAACAAATCATCACGTGATGTAGGAAAATTTATTTTACCTCGACATAATCTTCGGCCTAACAACGCAGCCATACTGATCGACCAGCTGAATGGGCGCCCTCTTTCCATCGTGCGCCACGCAGTTCCTCACCAGCATATCGAACTTGTTCTCATCGTCCTTGATAGCCAGGACCATAGTCATGGTCTGTCCTATCTTGACGATACCGGACACCTCGGAAGCCCAGGGTCCCTTGCCAACTTGTATCTGCATCCAGCACTGCAGGTTGTCGCCGAGAAAGTTGGCCGTAACGGCGTGCAACATGTCGACCTGGAACGGTCTGAAGGTCACCGCCTTCTCGTAAAAATCGTACCAGGTACACCTGAGTTTTCGCGCCTGATCCCAGACCTCCTGGACGTACGAGTCGTACTGTATGATAATGGTGTTCTCGACGTAGCTACCCGAGGGTGTGGGCGAGCCGTAAGGCGCGACATTGTGATTGGCCGAGGAGCTCATGCCGCAGGAGTTGAGGAAGATCTCGAAGGTTGCGCTCAAGTGGCCGGTCCCGGGTTTCAAGTGTACGCAATGAGGATCCGAGTAGAATCCCTTGCTGAAGATCATACCGTAGAATGGACGGTCGAACTCTATGTTGACCCGCATGTGCGTCTTCTCACACTGTACCTGCAGATGCTTGATTTGCGGGGTGTCCGGTGAGGCCAGTGGCCAGTTTTCCTCGGCACCGTGCGAACCACCCGGTGCACCGTATTGGGCCGGTGGACCGTACACCGATCTGTGTTCCAGCGGCAGGGCGCTGCTGTCCACGAGCGGTGCTTCCCCATTTGTGCTCTGAAACAATTGATCCAAAGCATTACTTGGATGATTCAGATCTGTTTTCAAGATCTTTGTCGAGCATATATACGCATGAATTTATTTATTGCAGTACTAAATTACTAGTTTCGAATTAGTGATCTAAAAGCAAAATATCATCTTTTATACATTCAGAAACATACATATAGGTACACTTTAACTGGTGCTAAAATTACTTTATTAAACAGTTATATAAATCATTTATAAACTCTCGGAATTAAAAGACGGAGATTCTCTGTCGTTTGATTTAAAATGGTTTGTATTTTACATTTTATATATTAATTTTATTTTCAATTTGAATTTGTTTCATACATTTAAATGGAACGAAGATTATTTCAATCATAACATACAATCAATCAGTATTATATGTATTAATAAACTTTATTAAGCAAATACCAATTTACAAATAATATGTATAATATTTTGACGAATCAAATGAACGTTTAATGAACTAGCTTAAACATTAAAGTTGTGAAAAGGCAATGCACTCCCTAAATTAAATTTATATACAAGCGTATCATTTTCGAAATTCGTATATTTCCGTTATAACGGTACGGATTATATAACAGCCGTGAATATTACGTTATAAAATACAAAGAATGACGTAATAAATGTTTTTTAATTGGTATAACGCGGTTATGCAGTCAAGCGGGTCCCGAAAACGCTCCCAGCTCAAAAGCGAGAAGAAGAGAAAAAGAAAGACGACAACTACGACGACGAACCTTTGGCCCGCGTGGAATAACGGAATTGAAAATCGTGATCTCGCGGGGCGATTTCGTTATATACTTGTTCCTCAAGAGATCACGATATTGCATAAGGTGCATGCGTGACGTTATAATTTCAAAGAAACAATGCGCAGCCGAGGCGATCCTCTGCCTGTATGGTTGCAGGTTTCCGGTTTATACGAGGTCCCAGTACATATACATATATATATGCGAACGCTCTGGAATGAAGATGAACGAGTTGACGTGTGCAGGCGCGGACCCAGCAAGTGCACTTCGCCGCGTGACTCTGATATTTTTCACTCCGCCATTATTACGCGGTGGTATTAATCATTATCAAAATTACGAAGTAACAGGATTTCGTAAAGGGCGAAGGAAGCTATATATATATATATATATATATATATATATGTTTTGGCCATTAAATATTGAAATGTTTTTGTAAGTTGTCCAGAAGAATGACAAGAATGTGCAGCTCGTGTTCAAAATAAAGTTTGAAAGAAATTGTTAATCTGTCGTTTCCGAAATTTTAGCGCTTAATTAAAAAATAATTAAAAGAATTGAAAAGGAGACTATTCGTTTACTACGAATCAAATCATAAACTTTCCAAGTCGAGGAAAACTAACAGTACCGGATTACCCAGTTTCACAACGAGCCATATTTTTCATCTTCCCACTTCGAAAGAGGAGAAAAACAATGGAAATCATTCACAATCGCTCGGAGGTATTAAGATCGATAGCTGCGGAAATGGAAAAACTTTAAGCGCAGCTACGCGCGCGTGAACGCAAAAATTAACCACTGCATCAACAGCAGCAACAGCAGCAACAGCAGCAGCATCGGCCATGAGAATACATAAACGATATAAACGCGGTAGGACGGCATTGGCGCGGCCCATAATGGATAACAAATTCGCCAATTTACAGGCGGCTTTTTTTCCTATATATATACACGCCAAGTGCCGTAATAGAACCGCCGCCTCGTACAAAACACAGTGACGCAAAGGAGTTAATGTCACACCGGCTCCTCTGTTTGCCTTAGTTCCTTTTTGTCCTCTCGTCGCCTGCACGCGTCTAAAAGCGCAGAACTGCCGCCGCAGCCGCCGCGAGGCATATAAGAAGCAAAGCGATACAGCAGCATCGCAGAGAGCCGGTCGCGATAGCGCCCCGAGGCTCCTACGCTGGCTTCTTCTGACCGCCTCTGTCTTTTCTGGGTTACTGGGCATACACACATACATGCATGTGTGTGTCTTATTGGGGAGTGGGATATATAGGAGCTGGAGAAACTCGATGAGAGGAATGATTGCGGTAATTGCGCGCGCGTTTCGCGGAAATTTTGCATTGAGAATTATTCTGCGCATCGAAAAACGGAGGCTTGTCTGCCGCGGGAATAAATATATATGTAAAGGATTTTAAAGTCGGTTCCACGGCGACGATTTGTGCGTTTAATAAAGCTCGTCATTTTTATATGGCTGTGGTGTCGCTGGGATTCCCGATGGAAAATCTACCTGCGAATGGGGATACGGTTATTGAATGGGATGATTTGTACCGTTTAACGCTTGATACTTGTACATTTGGGCGCCGTTTTACAAGCAACGTTAAAGAATATCGAATTATGAGATAAAATCAGTCTCGTATAATGCAAAAATTATAGAATGATTCTTTCAAATTTGATAGATGTTAATAAAATTTAAATTGAGGCGGTTTAAGAAGAAAAACGGATATATTAGCTGAAATTCTATAACAAATACTTTCTATAGGTGTATATAATACCAATTAAAGTGCACGAATGCAACTACCACACAAACACCTCGGTAACGACCTCGCGTCTCCCCAAGCCCCAATAAACTCGTCCAACAAAACCGAACCGCACGCATTCACACAGTCTAACCTCTCGACCGAAAAAGGAAACAGCAGTCATAACGAGCGAATGCATCGCGGCATCTCACAAAAAGCTTTTCAAAAGAACGTGGAAGAAGAAAAAAATTGTGTACCTGCGCCCGCCACCTGTACACTCGAGCACCGTGTCCCTAACTGTAACCTATTATGCACGTGTGTGTGTATGTGTGTGTGTGTGTGATGTAGACACGAAAATACACTGCACGCACGGCGTAAAGTGACATAAGTCTCGCGGTGTCCGCAACGACGCGTTGGGCGCCAATAAAAATAGTCGTCCGGTCGGTAGGTTATGCAGCGGTACACTACGGCGCGAAGCTCGTTGGCTATATTATATTACCGGGAACGCGCAGCTATATAGAGAAAAGACCTTGGGGACACGTGACGTGTTTTCGGCCAGTTTGGGCCAACTCTGCAGTGAGGAATGTCGCGGGATAGAGTAGTGGATCAATGACCTCCGGCTGCTAAGTAAGTGTGCTCTTTTCTTTCCTTTTTTTTTTGTGCTGTTTATTTTGCTGTGTATATAGCGATACTTTTGACAGATTTGCAACGGTAAGTTTCGGCGATATGTAGGATAAAAATTCAGCGCGGATATATATATTGAGTTGGTCTGCGACGCTTATTGTGAAGATGGAGGTCTGGTGTGCTGGATTGTGGTTAAGCAAAGAAACGACTTCTAATATGCTTTGGTGATTTCGGTGCTCTTGCTTTTTTTTTCTTTTTCTTTTTAAAAGTTGAACAATGTAAACAAACAAAAAGTAGAGGTTAGAACGCGTCTAACCGTATAGGACGTTACTACTTAAGACAGGTATCTGAACTCAATTTCGGTTGCGAAGCGAATCTCAAAAGTACAATGTTAAAATCCAGAAATTAAAGAGCAAAGTCCATCGAGGCAACAGTTAATAGTTGTCCACCCGAAAAAAAAAGGAGTGAAAGACGAGCGGAAGAGCAGTCGATAAGCCAGCAGCAGCAGCAGCAGCAGGGCTGAAAAAAGCGCCAAAGTAAACGATAATTTAATAGCCGGAAGTAGATCGATCCATCATGAAGCGAAGCGCGCACAAGCAAGCAAGCAGCCAGAGTAAGAGTCAGCTCTCCAACATTTATCTCTCTCTCTCTCTCTCTCTCTCTGCGGCTCAAAGTCGCCGGAGCTTTCAGCACCAAGTATGGCTAAATCGAGAAGCCGCTCCTCTTACCCCAGGGGGAATCTATACGTCGTCCACGCATCGCCGCTATACGGAATTTCGATAAAATCTCCACCTTTCCGACCCGTTTTTCTCTCCCTCCCCTCTTCTCACCCGACACACACACACACACGCATATATATATATATATACATATATATTAGAGAGATCGTCCTCGTCGTCGTAGTCGTCTCTCAAAGAGAAAATCGTCCGCGACGACGTCGCCCCATACGGGCGGCTCTCGCTTAACACACACACACAGCTCGATCGGAAAAAGTGGAGCGGATCGCGCTCGCCTAGTCTCCTGTTACGCGTCTCCGCACGGATAGGCGAGGCCATCATCCTAGAAAACGCCTCAGCTACGCAGCCGTTCTCGTATAAAAGGTGGGGAAAATGTCGCGCGCGCAGTCCATTCGCCCCGATTTTTCAATCTTGTGCGGAAGTTGTGCACCAGAAGAGGAATTTGTTGCCGCCGCCGCCGCCGCGACGATCTCTCGCCGCAACTAATTAGGAAACGGCTGAAGAAGCTGCTGCCGCTGACGCTGCTATATGCTACTCGACGTATTATATTATATATACTGCACACACACACACACACACACACAAACATCGTGAGAATCAGGCCTGGGAGTAGAAGGAAGAGCCTGATTCGATTCGAGGTTAATTTTTTTAATTGGCTGCACCGGAGCGAAGCGTCTTGTGTGTACATTTTCGCGGGTGTGTCCGCGCGCGCGCAATCGATATATGCCAGTTTGCATAATCTAACCGACCGAAATTTACCATGCATCTTTTGACGATCCTTCACGTTACGGGATTTTGATATATATATATAAAGCCTTGCGGAGCCACTTTCGCGCCTCGATAAACATTGACGAAGAGGGCGGCGCGCGTTAACGGGGCGGGATTATACACGCGAGTGTATCTATACATTCGTGTTTGCGCGTAAAGTTGCGCTGGTTGTAATTGTTTCGCTAATGAAACGCGGCCAACGAGAGGAGTCTTCTTGTAATTAACAATGATTATTTTCGTAATGATCGAGGGGTATATATGCGCACGCTTTGGCCTTTGTTATCGTTGGACTCGCACACGTGTGTGTGTGTGTGTGTGTGTGTATGTGTGTGTGTGTGTGTTTTACTCGCTTACTCAACCGGATACAATTTGCTCGCGCGCTGATTTTCGTCCTTTCGACTATTTGACAGTTTTAAGCTTTACTTTAATTAATGAGAATCGTCCTTTAGTCTCTGCTGGTATATAATTGAATAGCGCGGACACAACACCGCGTTTATTCGTAGTGATTAATTAAAATCCGAGTAAACAGATCTGAAAAATCGATTGCAAGCATTATACGCACAATGAAATCGCGTCGCCTATGTTCTTGTAATATACGCACTACGCAACTCGATGGGCGCATTAATGAATCCGCTATATTTCCTCTCGAATTTATATATTACGCGAGAACGCACCAGCGACTAGAACGCGAAAATTGTCCGCAATGTACGATCCACGCACGCATAATTCAACGCCTATCGCACGCGCACTCGTACACTGATCAATAATACAAATGCGCATTATCATAGATAGGGAGACACGCGGCCATTATGCATCGCGGCCTCGTTAATGCATTAATATGTAAATTATCATTGTTATATTCGGTCGGAAGGAAGAGCTCGAGAGCCTGTGTGTGATGCCTCTCCAACCCACTATCCACACTCTATAAACAAACGGATTTCCAGGTCTTTTTGCATAGAGCGAAGGATAGAAAATCCTTCGTCCTTTTTTCGTTCCATCCGCGTATATCCGTTAATTAACCTGCCTCGGCGCGTGAGATTTAATATGAATTCAGCTCACACAGCGTCTAGTATATATGTATACAATAATCCATTGCACAATAAAACCCATACAGTAGACCCAATTAAAATTCAATTATATCGTTTTTTGTCCCCTCCCTCCCTCTCTCTCTCGCTTTAATTGGATCGCATCGTTTATAATATACCATGCTTCAAGCTCTGTGTGCGAAAAAGAAAGTACAAGTTCCCGGCATCGAGAACGTTTCGAGGAGCTCTCGCCGCTGCAGCCCGAACGAAAGATAAAAGAAACAACAAAAAAAAAGTGAGAGAGAACCGCGTTGTATAGAAAGTCGACGGAGCCGCGGCCCCGAAAATGTTTTCGTGGTTCCTTTTTCTCCGCGCTCTCTCGATATCGCGCTTCACACGCTGTTGCCCGCAAGAAAAATTTTTGGCGGTGTACGCGCGGTTCGCCTGCACTCTCGTTTTTCCTAAGGTCTAAGCAGGTGGAACGAGAGAGAGAGAGAGAGACTTCGTGGCCGTGGAGCAGTGATTTTGTGGTCTCCCGCAAGATTACACGGCCTACGCGGCCGCGGCGACCGTCGAGCGACGCCTATATTTTCCACTCCCACTTCGTTATACCTCTTTTTACCTCCCGATCATCTCTAAGCTGCCGACTTGTCTCGTCCCGGTGTATTTTCATTAACGAGATGACTAAATTATCGGTTCTTAGAGGTGCTACATTGTTAGTCGCTGGGTAAGCATTGCCATTACGCGCTTTCCTTTTTACTCGACGCCTTCGTTTTTATTTATTTTTCAAATTGTTTCGCTCGGCAGGTACAAATTTGTTTACGAACACTCTGAATATACATTATCAGCCGTAGTATAATTATATACTTCGCTTCGCTGCAGCCATTAACAATTGCACGAACGAATCGGGACTGCATTATCGGAGATAAGAAAAGGAATACCTTCGTCAAGACCAATAAAGTAAAAGGACGATCCAATTTCAAAAGGGGAAACGGATCGCCGAGCAATTCGAGATATAAGCACGTCCGAGAAGAGAAGAGGCAGGCTGCAAAAGGAAAAAAAAACAGAAGTCGAACTCGTCGCAGCTCTCGCTCACAGACGCGACACGCCGCGTTAACAGCCCGAGCAATTCCGGCAAAGTTTATCCGCGGCAACCCGACAACAATCGAATCGCTCGCTCGACATCGTCCCCCGAGGTGTCAAGAACAGAATCCTCTCTCTCTCTCTCTCTCTTCCCCCGTCGATATTCCACACAGCAACGGTACTTCATCATCAATGAATCGAGAAAGAGAAGATAGACCCAGTCGGTTGATACACACACTCACACACATACACACACACACACACACACACACACTCTTAAAAACGCGACTCGTCTCATTGAAACGTCTCTCTCGCTTACACGCAGGCGCAAAAAGGTGTATCAACGATGAAGCAGATGAAGAGAGAGAGAGAGAGAGAGTCTCTGCAGCCTCTCTGCATTAATCATCGTTACGCGGGGATTAAGCGCGCGGAAGTGATTGATAAGTTATTTTAATTGGCGAGTGCACCGGTGCGGTGCGGCCCGTGAGCGAGATCAATTTGGTGGGGGGTAGGCGCGGACGCTTTCTAAACGGGGAGAAGAAAGGGGAACGATCGTAACACACGTGTATAGTCGCGCACCGATTACTCGAAATGTGTCACCTCGGAGAGCTACTCAGGTACCATATATACACGCCTTGTTTACGCGTAGTCATCACGGATCGAGGGAGAGGATGGATCGTGGTGCGTTAACGTAGCCGTGGGCTGGCGACGAACTTTCTTTCATTAATGCGTGTGCGAGCTTTTGGAAGAAAGAGTGCTGCGTTGACTTTTTAGCGAGATCCGCAAATTATCGATCTGTTTACGAGGTGGCATGCACCAAAGGGCGGGGAATATCGATTCCTCTACCATTTTTTTTCGGGGAGCGTAATTGGTCTGAAGAAGCCGCGACTTTGAGGAAGCACGGTATAACAAAGCAGTACAACTAACTTCGAAATGCAGCAAAAGTTAAGTGGCGACAGAAGATATACGCTACCGCAACCATCATCAACGACGCATCGCAACCAGATCGTCAGGCGCAGACGCGGGACTAGAAAAGCAAAAAAAAAAATCCGAGCGACGACCAAACGGGCGATGGGAGAGTGTATGGGGAGGGGGAGGGGAGGAGGGAATAAAGAAAAAAAACAGAATCGCAGAAACGAGTCCAATGAGGCGCGAGTTGCCATTTATGCGTTGCGCGCGCGCGCATTTATATATCGCTATATACGCGCACATGCGAGACTCCTTGAGCTCAGCTTGTACAAACAGACGTATAAACGCGCGACGTACTACGTACAGGAGGTAGCCAGCTCTCTTCCCGAGAAAGAAAGCCTGCCGCCGCGTCGAGCGAGAGAGAGAGAGAGAGAGAGAGAAGAAAAAGCAGTCCGATTGCCAGCAGCAGCAGCGGAGTGTGTGTATAGGTGTGCGCGCAACTTGTGAGAGAGGAGTTTTTAAGCGGGCCCCGCGAGAGAGCAGAAAGGGGGCAGAGCGCGTCCGGCGCAGTGACCTACTATCGTCGCTCCGACAGCCTTCCCTCTCTCTCTCTCTCTCTCTCTCGCTCACTCATATATACCTATGTGTACACGTATATCAGCGAGAGGGAGAGAGAAGGTGCATGCGTACGCGAGGTGCACACACCGGCACCGAAACAACCTGCAACCGATCGTCCAACTTGAAGCTCTCTCTCTCTCTCTCTCTCTCTCTCTCTCTCTCTCTCTCTCTCTCGTCGCTTCCTCGACCTCATGTGTATGTGTGCCTGTCTGTGTCTATATGCATGCATGGACGTCCTTGCCCGTTACCCTTCGCTGATTTTACAGCCGATCGACAAGTTTGTGTGTACGATGTGTGTGTATGTGTGTGTATGGGCCGGTGCGAATCGAATGTTTATGAATTATAAGCGGAGGCTCGTTTTTGCCAGGTGGAGTTTGGGGGAAGCAAGAGAGAGAGGAGAATGCGCGTGCCTGAGGAACCAGTTTCTTTTTTCGTTGGGAGACGAACACAGCTCGCGAAAGGTGTTGTGTATATACCGATTTTTTAGGTGATTTTTGTGGTTGCGGACCAAGTAACGATGCGAGAGGTTGATGTAAGCAGTGCGGCATTTTCGAAGAATGAGGAATGCTTGCGTCGATCGTAATAAATCCCGAGTGTTTGAAAGGTGTGTGTGTGTGTGTGTATGTGTGTAATATATAGATAATGAGAATCAAAGAGCAAATGCTTTAAATATAACATTAGAATTCGGCTTTATCAGTCGATACTCGAATTTAATTTATTCGGGGTATAAATTAATAAAGCGATAAAAGATAAATTATCGTCTCTAATCGATACCTACAGAATTAAAGCGTATAATTTGATTTTAAAAGAGATATGTTTCCTGGTTTAATGGAAAATTCAGATCCATCTAGATCATGTAGTATATCATGTATATCTATAAAGAAAGCTGCATATCCGGGTCAGTAAACTGCAAAATGACGTTTGATTCGTTAAAAAGCACAAAATTGCATGTAAACTAAGAGGCAGTTCAGGTCAAACGAGATAACCTTGAAATTGAAAGGACATAGTTAGGAGTTGGATATTAGTCTAGTAACAGGAATTTATGCTACAGTCTCCTGCGAACAAATTGGGTTTGGCTACTTTTTCTGCATTTTAAACTACTGTGCGCATATAGCGCGAGAAATTTATACAGAATATATGTAAATTTTACAATGAAGTTGATACAACGTGTTGGGAATTTCAAATGGAAAACTTTTCCGGTCAGTAAGCTGAAAAAAATTTATTGGACAAAGAGGTGAAAGTTGATTTACGGGCCACTTTTTTACGCTTTGAAGAATTTAAAAAAAAAGTCACGCCGATATTTATTTACTTTTTAGTAAAATAATGTATTGTACAATTGTATACGCGAATTACATCGATAATGATGGAATAATATTATTCAAGATGAGTAATAAATTGAAGTACATATTACCGCGCACATTAGCGAATATTAAGTAGTAACATCCTGTATAAACAGACGCGAGTCCGCATGGCAGCGCAATTCTGCGTTATGCGTTGAAAGCTAATTCTACTTATGCGAATGAGCATAACAAATACATTTTTAAGTGATTGCTTTGGTGAATTAATTAATTAATTCTCTGTTAAATGATCGAACTAATGCATATACCCGTGTTGCACCGCTTCTGTCGCATTGATTCATTCAATCAACAAAATTTAATTCTGCGACATTATCTCATTATTTGATTTCCCAGTATAATTATCCGATATGAATTAAAATCCTTAATATTTAGAATATCTCTCAAGAGCGGCATACTCTCTTTTATTTTGAGGGACAGAACTTTCTAGAAAGAAAAACCGGATTTCAACAATCTGAATAAAGAAAGATATGTAAATAACAATGCGGCGCAAAGAAAATAAAACAGCCGCACTGATAGTTTAATATTCCACTTTTCCTACGAAACAGCCCAGTTCTTCTTCTTTATTACGAGTTTGAATAATTTGAAAAGAGCCGCGTTAAAACTACTTTCCCTTAAAATATGTAAGTCAATAGGCTTTTAAAATTCACGCTCATGAATGTGTTCCATTCAAATATTCAGGTTAAAAAAAAGGACTCTGTTTTCGTATGAATTAAAATACTATGGAAATCTTCGCCCGGAGCTTTTTCCATGAAACCCGACGTCAAGCAAAAGCAATCTGTTCCACGATATAGCATTATAATTACCAAAATCATAGCAGCTCGAATTGAAACTCAAATAAACTACTCTAGAAATAATTAACTTCCGTACACAGCGATAAACTCGCAAACTAATAGTACTTTTAACTTTACGAACTCTCTCGTCTCGCACGCTCTACTCCTTCGAACTGTGCGGATTTACGAAGTTTCAGGTTTTTGCTCGAGACAGAAATCTCCTTTTTTTCGCTTTATTCCTCTGTCCGAGCACCGGCCATGAAATTATGTCGTCTGCAATGGAGCAGAGAGAGAACAGCATCTCTCGCACTCTTCACGGCTGTTTGACTTGGGCCTCTCAATGGTTATCGTTGCCATTAGATGATTTATGAAGCTGTGCGAGAGACCAGTGGATGGGCTGACAAGTTAATTAGTGCTTAATAAGTTTAATTGTGATCTTTAATTTTCCTAACGAATGAGTTAACGGTTATGCGCGATGATTAATTAGCATTTCAGTGCGGAGTTATTAATTAATTCAGCGGGCTCAATAACAATTTTCAGCGTTTTCTGGTGCACAACCGCGATATACTTATCATTAACACACATCTCCGTCGTATTTTTTACAATCTCATTCTTCGAGATTTTTTCGATCGCACTCGCATCCACTATTAAAAAGTTAAATTGCTCAATCGTCGTATATAAAGTAGTAAGCGGATCAGAGATTGGGTTAGGAAACACAATTACCACACACAATTCGTTCGAATTCTCTATAGTTTTAAATAAGCATTTGGTACTCACTGCCAACAAAAACAACGGCAGCAATAACGACAGGGCTGTCCTGCATAAACTCCTCCGCGTCCTGTCCATCGTCTGTGTGTGTCTGTTGCCGCTCTGCAATTCAGAATAAGAAAAAAACAATCAAAATCACCGATTCCACGGGATATGTGCTGCTGTTCGATAAATGTGTGTGTGTGTGTGTGTGTGTGTGTGTGTGTGTGTGTGTGTGTGTGTGTGTTCTGCTCGCTAAGTCATTACTACTATAAATCAAATTTGCACCGTAGCTCAGAGATTTATTAGTAGCTATTAAAGAAACGCTGCAAAGTGTATTATGAGGTATTTAGTTAGCGGCTGTTTTTGCCTGTAGAAGCGATTAGCCGCCCCAGTCGGTAAAGGAAATGGTAATCTATTTCCGCCAGCACTGACATATATATTATACGAAATGCGTGCGGATTACATTTTATAAGGAAAGTAATACGGGAGACTCGGTGTTTCGGTGTCGCAGTTCAATGAACTTTTACGATGTAGTTTCGGGAAAAATTACGCGCTGCATGGCTGCCAGGTGCTTTGATAATTGAAAAGTAAACAGTTGAGCAACTCCAGTTTTAACTGTGAAATGTTTACTAACGAGTTTAGTGCACCGATACTCATTAACTTTGACACGACCTAAGCGCTGTTCAATTATTTACTTTTCTCGCACTGTAAGTTTTACATTTCCTGATTGTAGAAAGATAGGCTTTAGATTAACGAAAAAAAAAAGAAAAAAAAAAATAGTTATTTAAGAAACCCCATAAGACATTTTCGATTGTGTGCAAGATCAAAGTCATAATATTGGGCTATAAATTGTTAAATATTCTGAAAATAACACATTTATAAATTGATAAATTAATCTTTAACGATAACGATCATTGGCTACCCAAATAACCGCAACACTTTTATATAAACGATTTTTTACACATAGCTATTATAGTTCAACTTTATTCAAAAGTCATAGTAATGCACTTATGGGATTTCTCAATAGCACAGTTCACACAAGAGTTATCACTGATTCTATACGTAACAGCAAAAACACAGTGCCGTGAAAGAAGAAAGAGAGTCTGCCAAAAAAATAAAGAACCAAGATAAAAACACTGACTCGCACTTGCAACAACTTCTTCACTATATCGACACAGTGCAACGAAAAAAAAATCAATCGCACTTTCTTATCCCTTACATCGGTCAACGCTCCAGTTCTTCTCGAAATCCTCGTCGAACAAGTGCAGCAGAAGAAAAAAAAAAGCGAATAGATCCCCCGGTAAACACACGCGAGATCCGCCCGTTTCGCGTAAAAAACCAAAAACGAAAACGAAAGAGAAAAGCTGAGAGAAAAAAAAAAGAGATGAGAAAAAGAAGAAGAAGAGAAAAAAAAGACAGAAGAGAAGAAGAAGAGGAGGAGGAAGAAGAAGCGGTCGTAAAATCAAAGACGCTTCATCGGCGAGGCCCTTTTTCGGCTAAGCGCGCGTAAACCAACACACACAACTCGCGTACACGCGCACACACACACACTGGGTACGGGGCGGCGGCGCGGAGCTGGGCCCAAGCAACCGGCGTGACGTTTCTGCCCGAGACGGAGACTGACTGAACGCGAGCAGACCGCTGCGATATTCCACACGCCGGCATCCACCGGAGAGTCCGTAAAGCCACACCGAGGCAGCCAACCGTCGTCCCACTGACCTACTCTTTTCAGCGCCGCCGTATATACCCATAGGCGCGATCTCGACGAGCCGCTGCTGCTGCTGCTGCTGCTTGCTACTGCTCTCTTCCTGCATCCCCACCACTCTAATCTACACTGGGCCCAACAGCCACACGCGCTTCTTCTCCCCACCTCGCTCTTACCACCGTCTCTCTCGTCTTTTCTCTTTCTCATTCAGTATCTCAGGGAACGACTCTGTGTGCGTTTCCTTTTTTTCTCTCTCTCTCTATCTTTTTTTTTCTCTTCCTTCACGAGGTAACGAAATTCAGTTTTGCGAAAGTATACATGGTCGATTGTTTGCGCACTCGCGCTAATGGGTAATATTAGATACTTTTGATGACTTTTTTACTTTTTCAATTCGATTGTTTGCCTAATGTATTCTATATGAAAAATAGCATCGAAGGGTATCATTAGCGTAAAAAATTAATACTTGACATCGGGCCGCTACCGAGTAGCAACGATCGAGAGAATATGATCCTCGAGCCTCGATAAATCGAAGAATGCATGCTGTGCAATAGAAATGGATTAATAACGTATATCACAATAGGTCGCATACAGGAAGCGTAGAAATTAATCCAGTCTCTCGTCGTCGCTGCAAAACAGCCCGCGTCAACCATTAAAGAAGCAGCGTATAGTTGCAACGTCGAAAAGACATAAACGGTGCAGTGGCAATGTTGGCTGCGCGGGTCCCAGTACCGAGGTTATTTCCCGGCCCGGGGCTCTCGCGTCGCTCTCCTGGATCTCGCTCGATATCTTTTATAATGCATTCCGACCGCACAGGTGAAAGACGCGCGCGAGAATATATCAACGTGGCGCGTATACGTTATACAAAAGTGACGGAGAAGAAGGAGAGCCCAATTACGGGCGCCTCTTGCACCTCCTCTCTCTCTCTCTCTCTTTCTTCCTTTTTTGTTTTTTTTTTGGACTCGCGCGCGTATGTGTGTGTGTGTGTATAACTTCGCGGTAAGTTAGCGCGAGAAAGAGAAAGGCCCTTCGCGGTGCACATCGTGATTTCTCTGCGGCGCTGCTGCTTTGTTACTTTTTTTCCCCGGCGTTGATCCTTTTTTTTTTCTCGACGTGCTCTCTTCCTTTTCTCTCTGCCGCTGCCGCCGCTGCTTTACTTTTCTCCAGTGTATGCGCGGTGGTTTAACTACAAACGAAAGTAATCATAAATGCAGCGTCGTAGTTCGTGGATTCCTTCTCTCTCTCTCTCTCTCTCTCACTCTCTCTCTCTCTCTCTCTCTCTCACTGTGCGAATTGTCGTCTCCTCTCAGTCGGCCTTTCTTCTTCTCTTTCGCGTCGTGCTCATTTTTCCTTTCTCTCTATAGATCACTCGATATCTTTCTTCTCTCATTCCCCGCTTTTTTTTCCGTTCTCATCCTTTCCCGGGTGTTGGTAGGAGGCGCTATTTTTTTTCGGTTAGCTGCTGTGCGTTACGCACCCGCGATGAAATTGATTTTGTCGAATTTCTCTCGGACTGGATGCAGGACTTTTTGTTTCAACAACACTTGTGTGCAAAAGCGAAATATTTGGCGAGGAGGGCGCGCGCGCGATGACTCGTTCGTTATTTCCCTGCCTTTTTGCCGAGCGCTGCTGCTCACTTCCACGCCCAGCTCTTCTTTTTGTTTAATTTTTCCCTGCTTTTTGTTTACTCTATACTGCTATATACGTGGGAATCGTTCCCGCGAGCGATTCGAACTTTTAATGATTATCGCTGCTGCTGTTACTGCAATTCGAGCGCTTAATTTTAATGTGGGTCGTTCGCTTTTTAAATATGACAGAAATGTGCGCATCGATGATTTTGAAATGAAATGCGACCATATGTTTTGTTTTCTTAGCTCTGATATTTATCGAACACTTTAAAGGACTCAGCACAATCATTTTCTTATTTTCAATATAATTAATGCAAACTCCGAATATTTATACAATGATTCGTGTTTCAGTGGATTGCGTGCACAATCACTGCGTTACCAGTGAAACTCGATAACGCAAATGTCGCAAGTGTAAAACTACAAAAAAAGTAGCAAAGCCATACGTGTAATATATATTGCCGCCGCTTCTAAGCAACACAACTTCTTATCGAGCCAAAGAATAGGTGCTACGTGTCAAACGCATGTCCCATAGACCTTTGGAATAGGCACGTCGCACACGCCTCGACATGTACGCAATCAGATTACGAGACCTTTACACATGTCCGAGTATGTATTGTTATTCAAATATAAGTAAGTCTTGCTGTTAAGAACCGAGGATCGACACAATGTGTGAAGCGGGCGTATTATGGTTGGTTCGTATGGAAAAGCGCATAACGAATGTCGAACGACGCGTTCTTGCGAAATTACCGATAACGTATATACACGACAAAATGGAATAAAAGTTTACGAGCTATGTAATGCGCGCTAGGGAAAATTTAATTATGTAATTAACAAATTTTGCACCGAATTGCACAATATATACGCAGTACAAAATTTCGCTTCAAAGATAGCACTTAATATATTTTATTACATGTTTCAAAACTCAAACACATACGAAGAAAACGCTCGAGTTTCTCTTATTTCGAGAGAGAGAGAGAAAAAAGAAACGTTTCCACCAGCGTTAAGAAATTCCAGAGCCCACATGTCTCGGTCCCGTGTGTTTTCGTTAGCGCGCGCTCGGAACACATATATGCATGTTGCCGCGGTGTACGACGGGAGTAGATTACACGGGCGATGTTAATTTTCAGCTTTGTAGTGCAGATTAGTAGTCGCGCCGCTGTAATTAGTCTCCTTGATATTGGACTTGCGATAATGACCCGACTTTAAGGAGGGTAAGAGCCGATAAATATTTAGAGCTCATTTACAGTTCTGGCTTATATTATATATACTTCGTTGAATTTTTTGTGCCTGATTAATTCGAGATTCGAGCCTAATGCATCTCTTATCTTGGCGAAATTCAGTTAGGCGCGCGTGGTTTAATTTACAGTGCGCCCAAGTGAATTTGTGACTCACGGTTAACTGTATATTAGACGCGAAAAAAGTCCACTTTTTATACTTTGCAATGTCGCGGAATCACGTGTCGTGCATTATTTGCATATTATTTGTAAATTTTAATGAGAACTACGTGTCATTTGGGATATCTCGCTTTGTTTCGCGAGGTGCGATATATTAATAATTGTTAAATTTCGAAAATTAACATTGTGGGTCAGACGAATTGTGTCACCACCGCTTATACGTAAACGAATCACAATGATGAATAATTTGAATTATAACTGTCGCTCATTAAGTATTCAAATATAAAGAATGGCTTGAGTCACTTATTGTTAATCCACCTTATAGCCAGATTCAGCAGGACAATATGTATAAAAGGAAGATTGAATCACGAGACAATAAAATTCGATCACCGACTTTCTTCGACTTACAAGCGCAGCGTTGATATAAGGTGATCATAAATCACGCGAGGAATTAGCATAAATTCCTTCTCATAACTGAGTATTCAACAAAAAGGAAATAAGTAGACGTTTATACTACTATACGGAATGAAACTCTTTAAATGCTAATATTGACAGTTCCATTTTTTAAATTCTAAAATTTAAATCAACAACGTAGAAAGTGTGACGATACGTATACTTCTGGATCACGTGTGCACCGACGTGTAGTAGACGTGTTAATTTCATCCCGAACCTGTGAAGCCTCAGCAATAATCAATGTTAATTGAGATAACCTATAAATTATAGAAGCACGCGCAACACCTATTTGAACAATTACATTTCTCTTTATTATAATTAACCAATTTCCACCGTAAAAGTGAATTCTCCAAAAACCCGATCTTTAAAAATCATTTCCAAGTAACTAATTTCGCGATAAATCTGTGTATAACCGAACCATCCTATTTTCAAATCTGATTTTTCCCACACAACTTCTAACTAAACATCCAATCAGTTCCCAAAAAAAAAAACCACCAACCCATTAACCAATGTGCACATCAGAAAAAGCCGCTCGCTCACGCATTCGAAAACTAGGCTATTTCCCATCGCTCGCGCGCGCGCGTCTACACATAAAGTTTGCGCATTACGTTTCTATTTTTTTCCGCGCGAAATCGTCGTGAAAAGCCAGAGAGGCAGAGAAGAAGAAAATAAGAGAGCGCGTCGCGGCGGCGGCGGCGGCGTCGGTGCAGCGCGCGCGATGAAAGCGATTTTGCATAACGCGCGCTCTCGGCCGATAAGAGGCGGCCCCCTGCGCTATATGACCCAGATTTTCCGCCCGCATGCCGCGGGTATATAGCTACACATACACACGCACACACACGTAAAGAAAGAGGCTCTAAACGCACTCGCACACACGCGAGTATACCGCGAGCATATGTCCGGAAGTAACTGCATATCCGAGAGAGCGAGAGAGAGAGAGACTCGTAATAATAAACGCGCGCCGTGAACGTATGATAAATGCCACTCGTGGCGGTCGGGGCGCGCCGAGTATTCGCGAAAGCGAAAAGTAATGCACCGCCAGGCTTTCTGCCCTATATGGCACGTCTTATCTCGTACTAGAGAGTAGGGGAGACGAGAAACCGAGAGAGAGAGAGAGAGAGAGAGAGAGAGAGAGAGAGAGAGAGAGAGAAGAGGGAGATAAGGTAAGGGAACGATTTTCACCTCAACGAAGGACGAGCTGTGTTGGTTGCTTTCGCTTTCGAGGAGTCGCGAGCTAATTTTCGTATGCGTGTGCGAGCAGCTTTTTTTTTTTTTCTTGCTTTCAGAATGCGAAGCGCGCGCCACGAAGAGAGGATGACTTCCGGCTGAGAACTGCCGCCGCTTGGGCTGTGTATATGCGTTGGTGGATGGTGGGTAGACAGGTAGCTCCCGAGGAGCTGTGCGCGAGGGATCTTATCGAAGTGGAGCGAACGTGCGGTGCAAGAGAGAAAGAGGGAGAGCGGTTGGCACTTTTTTTCCTCCTCCTCTCTTAGCTCCTTCACCTTTTTTTTTCGATTAAGGATAGGAGCTGCCGAGGTTTGCTTTCAGTTCAATTAAATGCCTTGGATGAAACGATGCCTGAAAATTTCTTTTATAGTGTCTCGATCGGCGGCCGCTTTCGTTAAAGTGGGGTAGACCCGCTTCCCTCTCGTTTTTTTTTTTGTTTTTCACTAGTAATGAATTATATATCTTATCGCGAGGTTTTGTTTTGGGTAGCTTTGCGGGAGATGAAAACGAGAATGAAACCTTGTTATATAGATTGAGTTTTTGTTGCTACGCGCACCTTCGCTCACTGCAATTAGTTCGGTATAATTGAAAATCAGACACACGCGTGATTATTTAATAACTACTGATGTAATGCAACATTGTCAGATATATAAACTTTTGACGCAACAGAGCGCGAGAACGCAATAGTTAATATTCGTATAGAATATTTCAGATTACAAAAATAGATTCGTAAGTAATGCATTATCCTAAAAATTAATATAAGAAGGACGGAATGTTCTTATTTCTGCACCTTTATATAAGGCAATTTATAAATTCGTTAGTTTATATATATTTGGCCGTATATATATTTTCGCTCTGGTAACCAAGTTGGCGCGCGCATCTCAGGCCAATCAGTTTTCCGGAACCGTTTTGCACAATCGTTAAAGTAGATGAAAAAAGAGAAAAAAACAGAAAAGAAAAGAAAGAAAATATTTAATTAACGATAGATTTATGGGCCAAATTATTTACCGGCACGTTAGTTAGGCATTTTTAAATTGGGATGCGCTAACTGTTGCGTGCCGTTAAGGATTGAATTTATAGCTTTTAGATCTCAGCTTTTATGGATGGAAATATACGGAGCACGCGCGCAGCTTCGCCAAGCGTTCAATTCGATTTATTTATGTATTTGTCCGTCTTTATACGAATCTATATATGTATTACAATCAACGTTTCATTCATCGTGTATATAACAATTTTGTAATATACATTAAAATCACAGCAAGTATATTGGGGATCGGTGATAAGGAAAAAAAAAACGATTGCACTAAATACTGCAAAGAGTCGTAAAATTCAATCGGGCGCTCGATGAAATTCAACGTGTCACAAACGTGCGCCACGAAAAGCAAAAAAAAGACAATCTCGCGTGACACTTTCGCGTTTTATACGTCGTCGCTTTGAGACTCCTCAACGATGCTCTCTCTCTCACCGCATTGGCATAAATAATTCATGAATCCAACGGTCAATCAATAAACCATCTCGTATAAACAATCTCCCCGTAAAAGCCGGAAACTGTGCGTATAATACACGTAAAAAGAAAAAGAACGCTGAGAATCATCGTCATCGGACAACAGTTTCATCTCGAAGAAGCGGAAAAAATATAGTCTGTCAAAACAGCTAAAAATAGCCGAAAATCACAAGTTCAGCGAACCGCGCTATTCGGGTCATCGTCGCTCCGTCACTTTTCACCATCGATCGCCACCACAACATTGCGTATAATGCGAATGGCGCGCAAGGTCGAAAATACATATCCCCCTCGATCATCCGCGTCCAACGTTCAAAGAAGAGTCGGAATCCCTCCTCCCGCCGTGTAATATTACAAACTCGCGTGTTAGCTCGGTCTTATAGGTGAAAGCTAACGCGCGCGGCCCCAAAAACCCACTCATCTCTTAGGCCGTAGGCTCGCGCGAGAATTCCATCTCCTATATACCTTCTTCTTGCTATAGGTATGCGCGAGCGCAACTCGTGTATATATATATATATTCACACAGCCGGAAATACGGGCTTTGGCTTTTCGTTCTCAAGACCCAAATCGCCGCGCGCTGCACGGCCTTATACCCACCAGCCATCCGCTAAACACTTTCGACGTTCGGAGCGAGGGCAAGGCTGCTGCTATGCTATATACTCTAGGAACCTACTTTACGCGCCGGCGCTTTACTATCCGCGTACATATATATATATATATATATACCGTGAGCATATTTTTTCGTGTATAGTCACAGGTGTGAGAGAGAGAGAGAGAGAGAGAGAGAGAGAGAGAGAGAGAGAAAGATGCTTGTGAAAAGGATGAATGAGCCATTGGCTGGTGTTGTTGTTGTTGTTGTGCACCGGCGTTTGCGTTTTTTCGGCCGCGATTTAGATGATGGATGCTGTTTTATTTTTTACGCAGCTTCAGCGCGTATATCGCGAGACGGATGAATTTTCCCGATATCGGCGAGCGCGCGAAGTGTTTTATCGGTAGTCGTATGTTACAGTTCAACGTTCGGCGCGATATACAGATTGAAAACTATACCCGCGAGCTGCTGTGTATGTACAACCTTTTCGATGTGTTTTTAATACGATATCCACCGATTAATCACGTATATCCGATGAAATATATACGGGAACAAAGTATATTAATGCACTTTTATATTCAATTTAGCAGCACCAATTTGACTCGCGCATTTACCAAAACATTATGTATATTACCAAAACATTATGTATCCTATACGACGATTGGCGTTTTTCCATCGTGCGCTAAGGCGCTTTCGATATACAAATAATCGGATTCCAATCATAATTGTTAAATATACGTTTCCTCCTGATGCGCGCGAACACATAAATATTCATCGTTGGAAGCGAGCGATGCTCGAAAGTCATTTCGTTAATTCACCCAACCCGAAAGCCAATTTCATATCAATTTATATTTAAATTACAAATCAGCAGCCCGTAGATCTCGGATAAGAAAAAAAAGAGTGCGATTTTTGAGTTATACGTAACCAATTGGCGTTCGAGTAAATATACACGGCGCACAGTTTTATTTTGGTTTTAGCGCTGAATATACAGCGACATTTACATGCATTCGAAGATCGTGAAAATAAATTATAAAAACGCCGTAACACAATGGCCGAAAAAATGAGACTCTCCCAAAACTTCATTCGATGAAATATTCATACAACACGGGTAAATCCGCTACACCTAAAAAGTGCGTTGAACCAAAACCATCGAATTTTCCGCGACTCCCTTGCAATTAAAAACGAAGGTGCAGTTTACAATAGTCCAAATCGCTCGAGTCCATTTGGACATCCATCGCATAATCGCGCGCGTCGCGGTGAGCTAACAAAGCGCGAGGAGCGCGCGTCAATTAAGCATCACGCGGGGCCGGGAGGCGTATATATCGCGCGTCATTAACTCGTGTAAATAGCCATTTGTCAGCTTGAATCTCTCTCTCTCCCTCTTCCACTCTCTGGCTTTATGTATTAGTGCGCAGAGCTCGTCGAGTCGAGATAAGCGATCGTTGCAGGCGGTGCAGCGCGCAGGACATCGACGTGCGAGTGCCTCGTTAAGATGAGGAAGGAGGGCGTATAACAAGTTGCGTTTGTTTCTCTTCTATTCTCTCTTTTAGGATCTAGAGGGTGGAGGATATGATTTTCCTCACGTGTGGACTGTTTTTCGGGAACGCGTGAATTCCCCATTTTATTCGAGCTCTCGATCTCGAAAACTGGTTCACCATGTGTTATAAAATGATTTTGACATTCTTATATATATATATATATATATGCGTCGATTTAACGAGCAAATATATTTATAGGCGTCGCGAGCTGTAGCCCCGATTTCGTCGTATCGGGACCTCTCATAATAAACCATTCATCGTAAACTTTCAACCGCGCATCGCGTATCCGCCGCATTAATACACTACACCACATTATCAGCGATAAAACACATCGCACCCATACACCTGGAAAATTTCTATATCCAATCGCTCGCCGCGACCTCACACGTATAGCTCCGATGCAAAAGAATCATGACTTATCGTCCCTTTCATGCATGCATAAACTGCACTGACACACACACATACACACACGAGCTTATATAGCTTTGATCATCATTCTGTGAATAGGTGCACTGCATCTACTATAGCGGCACAAAACTGACCCACCGCGGCCGCGAGAAAGTCGGCACATCGCAACGCACGATCATCTATCCGCGAACGCGAAACGGTTTCGTTTTAAAGGAGATCGCACGTCGCCGCAGCGGACGAAATTACTGTAATCCCCAGCAGCCGTGGCGTCGGCGGCGCGCAGCAGTACACTTAATTTCGACCGCCGCCGCCGCCGCGAGAGAATGAACCGTGATTCCGCGGCGCTTGGCCTTTTGCAGTCTGTAAGTCTGTATTTTACCAAGACTCGTAAAGCGGTTTAGATTGATACTCTTGTGGTTCGATATCGGTGTATATATATATATTTATAGCCCAGGCGGACGTATTCGCGTTTGTATCCACAGAGCATGCTCAATGGGTAAATAAGTTGAATACGTGCGAGGAGCCTCCTGGGCTGTATTGAATTCAATACAGCCTAGGACGCGAGCGTCCTCAGGCGTATAGAGGCTTCATACAGCCTAGGAGGCTATATCTATTGGTCGAGAAGCGATCGCAGTGCTGTCGTCCCCGCTCGTACGCACTCGTACGCAGGCTTACCACTCGAGGCGAACGTTCGAAAAACGGTTAGTACACCACTGAGCATGCTGCGAGATGTGTGAGGCGCCTACAAGAGGGCGCTGCCTCACTCCCGTTTTTCCCGTTTTTCTTTCTATAAATCTTCAGAACTATAAATCTGTTTATATATATTTATAAAGATGTACAGTCTGTGGACATTACATATGTCCGAACAAATTAAAAAAAAATCAAAACATTTGAAGATATAACCTTAAAATATATATCTATAGTTATCATATATATATAGATATACTTCTTGGTTAATTTAAATTTTGTTCGGATAGATGTAATGTCCACAGACTGTACATAACGCAAATACGTCCTGCC
>UELV01124440.1:3703-29667 GCA_900490015.1 Megastigmus stigmatizans | reverse complement strand
AATCCCAGAAACTTGCGTTGAATATATATATATATACATGGACTTCTATAACTAGGTGTGTGGACCCAGGATTTTTTCTTTTCCTTTCCTTTTTAAATGAACATGTGCATGGTGAATCAAAGCACTCTCGCCATCGAAGTGACTCCTATCGATTCACAGTAATCATTTATAGTGAGCACTAAGAGAAGCGTGAGCGCCGAGAAATCGCCATCACTTATTATTCTTAAGGCCGAATTTTTCCTTTTATTTTCTCAGGCTATGCAGTGCAAAGCTTTCTCGTTATCGAGGCGTCTTGCTATCGATCAACCGTAATAATTTATAGCAGATGCTGAGAGAAGCGCGAACGCCGAGAACGCATTGTTCCTCCTTAAAATCTTCACGGCCAAGTCATACAGGTTCCACGCACCTGATACATATTTCTGTAAACGGAGAATTTTTCTTAGTCAAAGTTGAGTAACCATAACTTAATCTCCGGGTGTGAGGGAAATCCTGAACGTTTTGGTTGACGATCTACTGAGATCATTTACATCCAAACGCGAAGTTTCTACCGAGCACACGGGATTAATGCGAAAAATCGCATATGACGTGGCCTCTTCTTTGTCTGAGGGAATTTCTGGTGCAATGCTCGACGACTCACAGTAGTCATTTTCGGCTAACCACCGGAAAATTTCCAACGACATCGAGGAGCCTTGCCCTTAGTTCTTCATGCTAATACAGCATAAAACAGAAAAATTCGCCGCCATTTTATTTTACCTGTTAATTACTTTAAGTAGCATAAGTGACTCTCCCCAGCGATTGCTCTGTATAGGTTAAATTTAGTTTTATATATCCCCTTGCGTGTTTTCGTTCGCGTTCCCTTTTGTCTCTTTAAATTAACGGTTCTAATTGCAAACAAAATGGATACCGCATCCAATAAAGATTCAGCCATTAATACTACCAGCAGCACGACTACTGGTAGCGTAGCTGGATTGGGCGAGGGAGGTGCTGCGGGCTATTCGGTAGACTCCGCGCTAGAAATTTCATCCATAGACAGTATCATAGATATTGCGAGAAAGGCACCGAATAAAGAACTGAGCCTTGGCGCATAAAAATTGCAAGGTGCGTTTAAAAGAAAAGACACATAAATATGATGTGAACAGACCCTTGCCGGACCCACAATCAATAACAGACATATCAACCACTGTATCAAAATCTCATTACGATAAAATGGAAAAAGCATCACTAGAAAATATTAAACTCCAACAAAAATCTCACGAGAATCAAGTACATCAATTGAATTTGGAAATCGAAAATTTAAAACTTTCACTTCGATATTCGCAATCTCATTTAAACGCAAATTCCGTTAACCTTCCCAAACAAAACATAATAACTTCTACACCCAGTACTTTTCCTGTAAATATAAACACCCAATTATATACTCCGGCAAGCGTTCAAACCCAAACGCAAATTAATCAGTCAAAACAAAATTCAAATTCCTCGCGACCGTTGGATATCAATAGCTCTAACCCAACAGAATATAACGCGACTACACAGCAGGATAGACAGACTAATCAACCGTTTCCCAACAACATAAACACAAAAAAAATCGTCACCTCTAATCCGCCTAGCAATTACACACCTCAAATATTACATGACGCTCACACAGTAAATTCAAACACAACAAGCGCGTCGACCTTTAATATCGGCAACGTTCCGCTACTTTCACAATAAAATAATTTCAAATCTATTCAATTGCCCTTCTGGCAACACAACCCGACTACGTGGTTTGACATGTACGAATGTCAACTAACTATACAAAATATAACGGACGACAACATTAAATTCATAAATATAATGCCGAACCTAAGCCAAACCATTATTACCGATATTGCCGACGATATTAAGCAACTTAAGCCTAACAATCGTTACAACGCGCTCAAACAGATTCTAATTGACAAATACACGCAATCGGATGATGTCAAATTACAGAGGCTATTTCGAGGTTGCCAAATGGGCACTCGAAAACCATCCGTGTACCTCCGTGAGTTGATCGACTTAGCGGGAGAGCAGATGCCGCGCGCGCTTATTCTAAAAGCTTGGTAGGCTAATTTACCTCCAAACATTCGCGTTTTTATTATGAATGACATTACACCAACTAATGAGAGCGCATCTGTCGCATATGCGAACCAGGTGCATGCTAATTTATTTGATGCAAATTCACCTGTCTGCGAAAATAAGGCGACAGACTCACAATTGCACTCGGAGACGACTGCAAGAATGGACGCCTTTTATAAAAAGGAATTTCGTCACAGTGATCGCTCTCCCCCTGTTAAAAATCGCGAACGCTCCAAATCACGCAATCGTGAACGTAGCAAGAGCAAGAGATGTAGAACACTCTGTTTCTACCACGCGAAACATGGGATTAAAGCTCACAGGTGTGTTAAACCTTGTGATTGGGTCAATTTGACCAAAAACGGGGATAAAAAGCGACATAAAAACTCTTAAATGACCTTCGGATTCAGAAATGCGTCGCAGACTTTCCAAAGATACGTCAATATGGCGCTCGGGGATTTAGACTTCGTATTCGCATATATAGATGATATACTAGTGGCGTCCGCCTCGCCAAAGGAACATGAAAAACATTTAAGTATAGTGCTGGAAAGACTTCAAGCCTTCCATTTGCACCTCAACCTTAACAAATGTATTTTCGGCGATGAGGAATTGATATTGTTGGGACATAAAGTTAATAAAGATGGTCTCAGACCAGACCCGAAGTTAGTAGAAGCTATTAAAAATTTTCCCAAACCCGTAACTATAGATGATTTGCGTAAATTTCTAGGATTGTCTAATTTCTACAGAAAATCTATTCCCAAGGCGGCTGATACACAACGGCAACTACACGTATTAATTAAAGGCAATAAAAAAAGGTCAAAACTTCAGTAAGTTAGAATGAAAATGCAGAAAAGGCTTTTCTTAAAATTAAAAACGATATTATAAACATCGCCAACTTGGCTCACCCGTGCGAAAATGCAGAATTGCGCGTAACTACGGATGCTTCCGATTTCACCATGGGGGCTTCTTTGGAACAATGTCTCGGCGGCTCCTGGCAGCCGTTGGCAATTTTTCTCAAAAAAGTTCACCCCACCACAAACGCGCTATTCGGCATATGACCGCGAGCTAACAGCCACATACGAGGCACTTAAGCACTTCAACTACTTTTTAGAAGGCCGCGTTTTTAAAATTGATACAGATCATAAACCGCTCATATACGCGCTGGCACAGAATCCTGACAACTGTCCAGCCATACGCGCTCGTAGATTGTCATATATCGCACAATTTAATACCAAAATACTTTATTTGCGGGGAGAAGATAACACAGTAGCCGACTCTTTGTCTCGCATAGACTGGCACCCGTCACTCTCACGACGGACCAGGGACGGCAATTCGAATCTCAATTATTTGATGCACTTTTGCAACTGATAGGCAGTAAGCGCACACGCACCACTGCACAGCATCCAGAATCGAATGGGATAATCAAAAGATGGCATAGACAGCTTAAGGCTGCAATAATGTGCCTATCGCGAGATCCCGACTGGTCCAAAACTTTGTCAACCGTCCTCCTGGGCCTACGCACAAGAGTGCGACTTGAAACAGATGCAAGCCCGGCGGAATTCGTATACGGCACAAAGCTAGCCATACCAGGCGACATCCTGGAATTTCGCAAAATTTCCTCGAATGACGATATCTTTTTAACGTAATTCAAGGACCACATGTCGCGAATTAGGCCTGTCCCTGTCACTCACAACGTCAACTTCAAGCCCTTCGTGTTCAAAGATCTAAACAGTTGCACCCACGTGTTTGAGAAAATCAAAGCCGCCAAACCGCCCCTCACGCAGCCCTACACCGGTTCTCACAAAGTTATTTCCCGACATCCAGACGGACGTACTTACACAATAGAGAAGAACGGGAAACACACCCCTGTAACGGTTGAACGGTTGAAACCACCGCACAACTCTACGGACGAGTACAATGATCTTTCCTCGATCTTTCCTCTACAATGATCCTTCCTTGAACCTCGTTAACACGGGTGGAATCGCTTTGCAGCACTTCCTCTCGCCAAATCCTAACCTGCCTTCCAACATCGCGGTCCGCAATCTAACGAACGAAACGAGCAAAACAGCACTCGTCGAGGCCAGTAAATCCTCGGAGGATCTGGACCATATAAATGCACCGCGAACTGTTACGCTTCGGACACAGGTTCGCGCGAGCGGGAATTCGTACGGGGAAGACGATCGCAATAGCGATATTTATCTTGCGGACTCGACCGCATATGACAACGCTCCTGTGGCTAGCGCTCAGCCACAGAGCTTACGTAATGACGATGAGATATTAACTCTCGATGAAGCGCAACAGGACGACTCTTTGACGGGCGAAAGCGTAGATACTCGCGACATAGTTGCGTAGGCTAGGGCCAATACAGTTCCTTTTAATAGCATCGCGAACAATAAGAAAAAACGATTTATTCCTAACATTCTCAAAAAGAAAAAATTAGATGCTCTTAATAACAATAAATTTAAACAAGGAACCAAGAGAGTTAGATTTAGGAATAAAATAGACATCAAGTATGTATATACTTGCACTGTCGCCTAAAACCCTGTAAACGCAACTTAAGTAACAGAGCATAGCTGGAGGCAATGAGTCACCCTTGAGGACCATGAGCAACATACTCATCTCAAAACTTTGCTTTTTTTCCTCCTAGACTACCAAGACTCTGGCCTGGTTTGTTCGAGGCAATGCCCTCATTAAACGGCTGGACCAGGGTCGAGGATGCCTCAGGGGCGATCGATGCCATTCAAGAGAGCCTTCTTAGGGCAGTGTTGGCAACTCCTAGCGACTCGCTCCAGCGCCACCATCTGCGCGTAGCGGAGGTCCAGCTCGCCCCCTTCAAGGAGAGCTACCTCCGCATAATCCGCGAGTGCTTAAACGCGCTTTCGCGTTCGTCCCAGCGGACCGTGATGCGCACGGTCCCGGCAATCGAGTGCCGATTGCCGGAGCTGTTCATGGGCGGTAAGCCGGTCCTTATACTTTTATTACACAACTTGCCCAAGGTCTCAAAAAGAGCCATCTACGACATGCTTATCGTCTGTGGACAGACGCTGTTCACGGTTGACAAGGTCTTCGTGCAGGGCCGAAAATGCAGCGCGTGCATTACCTGCGATACTCTCGCTTCATCCCGCTCAATCCAGTGCGCCGCGCTTCTAAATAAATTATATTTTAATAGCGGAGAGGGGAGCAAGGGGGGCAGGAGGTATGTCAAGGTTTATTCCTTCAAGGAAAGAAACCCCGCTGGTCCTTAGCAGGACATACGCATCATTCAGGGAATGCCTCCTGTCCAGCTGCGAGCCCTCCGCTTGGACCCCGTTTTGGAGGCCATAGTCACATATTTGCGCAATGATGATAAAACAGCGTTTGTCACTGCATTGGAAGGGTGGCGGGAGCCTTATGCACGCATCGGTACGTTGGATTTCAGCCTTGAGAACTTTCGCTACCATGTGGCCAACGGGTTTGCCAGGATACTGGAGGACGCACGCCAGTTTAGTTTTACTTCTATCATCATCCGGGAATGGTGGCCCGTGGGAGTCTGGGACTTCCAAAAACTTTTGAATGCAGCAACAATTAAATCACCGGGTGATTTGAAGCCCAGACTCCTCACGGGCGTTGACTTACGAGGCGTGGAGTCGACCCCAACGTTGCTCGAGAGGCTGACCACCTCTTTTTCTATTAAGGCTTTACATTTAGGAAGAACTACCGGGTTCTTTGAGAGGAGGGTCAGTCTCAAGGGCATCGAGCGCCTGGCGATCTCCGGCAACCCCTTGGTGCGACTGTCCTGGGTACAGGAAACCCTGCCACCACAGGATAAGGACAGAGAGGTCGTGGTCTCGTGGTTCGGCGATCAGTCGGAGAGTGCCCTCAAGTCGATAATATTAACTTCGTGCCCGCAGATCCGCGTTGAGCCTTTACTCCAGTTCATTCAAGGTCACACGACTCTGACGGAGCTCTGACTGACGGATTGCCTAAACATCGACCACGGCCAGCAGATCTGGCGACTCCCCGAGAGGGTTTTCAATTCAACGAATGAATTGAGGACTCTCCGGTTGGAGTACGTGGACATACAGGTTCGGGCGCTGGACTTTGTGCATCAACCCGTGTTGTTTATGCACACGGGTTTGAGGGAGTTAAGTCTCAAATGTAATCACTTTGTTGAGCAAAGTTTACAGGACTTCCTCAACAATGCTCCCGTGCTTGAGTCTGTGGACTTCACGGGACTGGGCATGCCCCAAACGAGGTTAGACTTCTCCTCGACTCCGCTGTTGTCCACCTTGAGGCTGCCGTATCACAACGGCATTGATGGCACTCTGGATACCCTCGCCGCTCTTCAAGTGCGCGATATCAGGGTTATCAACACATTGGGCAAAAATAATAAACAGAATAGGGCATTTAGCCCTCGCTTTATCAGGGACGTTCTGCCCAGAGTGCCATCCTTCAGCTTCGTTTCAACAGCGTGTAAAATCATACTACGCGATACTGTACGAGGTCACGCAGAATCCTGCGGGGCCTACGTAACCCCGAAACAAGGGAGCAACATCTACTACGATCTGTTCGAAGTCAAGCGTTTATAAGTGATGGCCGTCCAGTCCACCTGGCGTACCAGTTGCTGCACAACACTTTGTAACTCTGGCCCGAAGATGGCGTTGATCAGGCGCTGGAATGTTATAGCCGCGTTCGTCAGTCCGCATGGCATCCGAGTGAACTGATATAGCCCTGACCCGGGGATCTCGAACACCATATATTGCTTGCTCGCTTCATCCATCGGCATTTGATGATACGCCCACTTCAAATCCACCTTCGACAAGTTACGCGCTTTCCTCAGCTTGTCGAGGATACTATCCATACTAGGGATGGGGTAAGCGACCTCCACGGTCACCGTGTTCAAGTCGCGGTAGTCTATGCAAAATCTAGGCTCCCCATTGGACTTATTTTCGACGACTGGAGCGCTACTCTCCGTTCGTTCTACCTCCACTTCGTCAAAGTCAGCGCCTAAGAGACTTAGTGCTCCGATGGTACCATCCACGTGTCCACTCCTCTTGTCACATTTTTCCGACACAAATTGCTGGCGCGTATTCGATTTTTAAATTTTTCCGCTATCTTGGGTCCCACAAACGAGATCATTGAGCCTGAGTCGAAGAACGCTTTGTAGATGTGACCTCCTAAGAGATATAATCTATTCTCGACCGCAGAGCCTTGCACATTGTCACTTACTTCTGGTAGTTTGCTATATCCATCTTCACTGGCTTTGGTGCTTCGATGATTGGGGGGCGTACGTCGCTTGCTCTTTTTTTCCTGCTTGTGAGCGTGCTACATCTGTCCCGAACTCTTTCGCTACCGTATCCAGATCCTTGTTGAGGTCTTCTAGGCTCCGCAGAATTTTCCGTTTGATGGTGTCCTTACTCTTCTTTCTTCGCACTTCTCACTCTTCGCTTCTTCTCTCTTGACACTTCTCGCTCTTCGCTTCTTCTCTCGGCATTCGGAAACGATTCTGGTACCAGGGTTTTCCTATCACGCTCTGTCGTCTCGCCCACTTCTTCTTTTCTCGCTACGTCCTCTCGTATCTTCTTCACTGCTCCTCTGTGTCGCTGTTCGGAGTCGCTTTCTGGCTCTACCTTACTGGCGCTCTTACTGGGCTCTACAGCATATCTGACATGTTTCTCCTCTCCTAGAGCGGGGAAAGGTCCCTCCTTTCTTGCTCTATTCAACAAACCTTCCTCAGAAACACGAATCCTTGGCGCCGGTTCAACTGAGACCGCTGGGGATTGAATACTCGCTCCCTGCGGTGTTACAGTCGCCGACCCTGCCGACTGAGCCACCAGCGACAAGGTCTTTGTCACGACTGGCACAGAATCTCCGTCATATTGTGCGTTGTGGGCGGTTGTAGGCCGCTTGACCGCCTCGAATGGCACCACGTATAGTTTCTTCTCGTCGGCTTGAAACTATCGCTGGGCTGGCACAGCTGTCCCTAGCGATTGGCTTGGTCGGGTGCCTCTTGGCTTCTCATCTTCTCTTTTCTTCTCTTCGTCTCACTTCTTCTCTTCTTTCTTCTTCTCGTCTTCTTTTTTCTTCTCATTTTTTTTCTTCTCCTCATCTTCTTTCTTCCTCTCTTCAATGTTCTTCTTCTCTCCTTCTCCTTATTCTCTTCTTCTCTCTTCCTCTCTCCGTCTTTCTTCTTCTCTTCTTCTTTCGGTTTCTCTTCTTCTCTTCTTCTCTCTGCCTTTCTTCCTCTCTCAGCGCGCTACATCTCTACTACAACTCCTCTACGTAATTGCTTCCTTTCAGCATCTCTACCACTTCCTCATTGATCTGCACATTCGGGTTTTCATCTTCTACTCGTTCTCCTTTCTCCTCGGCTACTTCTTCGGTCTCTAGGCGCCGCAATAGGAGGGCAAGGGACACTACTGCCCCCCGCTTGCGCGTTTCCCCAATTCTGGCGCAGTATGGCACAGTCTGGGCACGTCTTGAACTTTATGCCCGATTTTCCGCAAACTTGGCAACACAGACTGGGTTGCTGTGGTTTGAAAAGACAGGCGTCTGCTCGGTATCTGCAAAGATGGCAGCAGAAGCATTGCGTTTGCGGGCACTCGGCTGCTCGATGCCCCGTTCCTCCGCACTGGTAGCACGGCCCCATGAATCCGGCGCCCCTCGACGTATTCGCTCCCACCGCGGCAGCCCTAGACGCGGCTTTGGTCACTAGTAGTGATGATACGTAATTGTTGGTGAGGTTGATGGCGCACGTATTGACTCGTGTTCGCTAGTTGCGGAACGATTTGCGTTGATCGCAGCGCTGGTTGGCGGATCGGCAATTGTGGCACAGTGGCTTGGGTGGCAGCAATTTCATCATCTTGGTACTCTACTACCGGCGCTACTCGGTTGCGCTCAACCTCGCCCTATCTTTCGCTGGCGCTGACTGGCACGTCGCTCAGCGATGTCGTTTCCTCCACTACAGACACCTTCGCCCGCACCGCTGTGACCGTCGGACAAGCTACTTCGGGCATATTCATCCATTCTCACGGCAACAACGTGAGATACTTGTTGTCTAAGTCGATTTCCCGCTGATGCTGTCTGCCGAGTCGCTCCAACGTCGCCAGCGAGTCGATTCTCTCATGGCACATCGTTCGTCGATATTCAGGCAAGAGACCCCTGTATGCCCACCTCACTTGGCGTCGCTGTGAGCGTGTGTGCCTAAGGTGTCCGACGATGTACTTAAAGCACGGGAGATAATTTGAGATCTTCTCACATTTGCCGTGTGTACGACGCTTCAACTCCTCCTTAATGTCATAATCTCGCAATACCTTGGCGAAACGGCGTCTGAATACGTGTCGAAAGTCGCTCCAAGTCCTGAATTCCTTCTTGGTGGCTCGGAACCAGATGCTGGCGCTCTTGGAGAATATGTAAGGAAGGGCATTAAGTAGATCCCACAGGCCTGCTCCGCGTCGGCAATCATAAATATTGGCCAAGAATTCCTCTGGCACTTCCTTGTCTTTTGAGAAAAACTTCAGTCGCCATTCTTGAAGGGTCTTCATGCACTTCAGATTTTGACTTGACTCGGTAGCCCGAGGTATAGCTTCTTTCGCTGCTCCAGCTGTTGTACTGACGGCCGCTATGACGGTTTATCGCACTACTTGGCAACAAGTATCGCTTCCTTCTTCCGCTCTTCTCTCTCTCGCTCTCGCAGTCAGCCTTATCTCTTATCTCGCTCTCTTTTTCTCATCGCGCAGATTATCCGTGTCAGTTTTCATCCCTACACATCGATTCGTCATCGATCCTTTGTCCTATGTCCGTCACTTATCTATCTGCCAATCCTGCATTCTTAATTAATTCGGTTAGTCGCTAATAGGTTGACTATCAAAATTCCATTCGTCGGCGTAGACACTCTCTATGGCACGCGAAATTCGAACTCGCCTAATTCGTGTTGCGAATATATCAAATACCCCATCTCAGACTGTATCTCGAAAGTCACTAAGCTTCTGGCGCTAGGGGATTCCGCGCGCAAGAGTTTGGTAGAAGGCGCCGTCGTGTGCTCGTCAAATACTGTCACGCTCGCTGCTCTTCAGGTAGTATATGCGTGCGCGTCGGTTCGTGATTGTACATCTCTTTTGTGTTGTCGCGCTATCGCCATCTCCCTCGCTCTCGTGAGCCGCGCAACCACTCCACTTCGTGCTGTTTCCTGGCGCTCTCGTCGCCGCTTGCATCCTGGCGCGTGCATACGTGTATGCGCTGGCTGCCTATGTTCGCAGCATAGGGGTCGCGTCGCATCCTTGCATCGGCTCAGAGCTAGTGTGTGTGCATAAGTGTCGGCTGCTGCGCTCGTTGCTGTCGGTCGTCATGTGGCATTTCGTCTCGTCGTCGCTGCTTCTTCGTCGTCGTCGAACATTATCGCCGCGGTTCCTTGATAGTACAGGTGGTACTCATCAGCTTGTGTCCTTTTAGCTTCGCTGTCGTACCCAGGCAAGTGTCGAGTGCATGTCGTGTTTCGCCCCCGTCGCTCCCCTCAAAAACAAACGTGTTTCTCTCCGTTAATAAACAATAATAATAATTTATTCGTGGCGGTGGTAGCGAGTGTCGTCGTCGCGAGTGTCGACGTTGCGGACTCGTTGCCCTGGCACTGTCGCTAATCTAACCACCAGTCGTGAAGTATATTCGGCGCCGGTTGTGAAAGGTGCCATGACTACATAATAAGCAATAATTCTTCTTGTGACGCCAAAGCAGGCCTCACAGTGCATAACAAATTCACCAGGGAGACAATAACAATTATATCCATAAAAACCATTATATTGGGTAAGGCCTTGCATTGGTACCCTTTCTACTGAGTTGACACAACAACAAATAGCATATAAATGATGTACAGATTTTATTTCGTCATTAATTTTCCACGGTATGCCATTGTCCCCATAAGAATTAATACTTTCTACAAATTGTTGTAAAAATTTGAAATGTTCGACTTATCGTGGCCAAATCATAATACATAATTTATGGGTGTCTTATTACGATACGTTATTCATTTCATTCAGAATTAACTGAATAGACCATATTTAAAATTTAGAACTTTTAAAGATTGGCGACCTTCTAAGAATACCGATCGGTATTAAATGTCGCCGTAACGACAGAATTTTTATGGTTATTCGGTATTGAGGTTACAAACTCTCTATACTTTCTCCCGTTACATATATCTGAAAAATTGTCAGGTACTTCATTATCTATTTGGGACATAATCGTACTGTAATAATTGCTGTTAGTCTCAATGGCACTTTGAATTTCACCATGAATAAATCCAGCCGAATTTTTCTGAAATGCACCCAGCTGAATTATTTCCGTTACAGTGTCTGAAAATCTAACCAGATACGCTTGAAAAACCGGTAAAATACATCCGGATTTGTTTTATGTTCACCTGTAAAATCGAGCTGGATTTGTTTAAAATTCACCCTAAAATTCAGCCACATTCGCTTGAAAAAAAAACCATAAAATCCAGCCGGTTTTTCTTGATGTTCAGCAGAAAATCCTGCTGGATTTGCCTGAAATTCACACTAAAACCCAGCTGCAGTGTGCTCTACAGTGTCCGAAACTCCAGACAGATCTGCTTGAAAAACCGTTGAAATCCTGCCGGATTTACTTCATGTTCATCAGAAAAATCCAGTCGAATTTGCTTGAAATTCAGATGAATTATGGCCCCTACAGTACCCAAAAATCCATCCGGATTTTTTTGAAATCCAAACAAAAATCTAGGCGGGATCATTTGAAATTCAGCCGATAATTCAACCGGATAAGCTCGCAAATTCCCGGAAATTCGGGCCGTTTTTCCGAACAAGTCCGGCCGAACACAAGGAAATAGACCCAGAAATCCGACTGTAAATCTGTCTAAAAATTCAGTCCAAAATTCGCCCGGATATTTTCAATAGGGTATAGATATATACAAAAACAGATAACTTATTTTATTATTTGGCATTTGAATAACTTTGACAAATGAAGGATACGTAGCTATTTTTAGAAATTATGCTATTTTATTGAAAAATATCTAAAGGTTGAATACAGTTAAAGGTAAATATAAATACACATGGTCATTCGTTTAATATAGTATTATACTTTTTTATTTACATTTATGGTTTATTCTAGGTTACTGTGAATGTCAATTAAAATCTTCATTGACATCAAAATTACAAAAAAAAATGAGAACCTGCTGTTTCGGATGACATGTTTTTAGATAAAGTAACAAAAATTAATATCTTTAATGAGCGCAAGAAATTAAATCTTGCATCAGATGCTATTTGGGATGAAGTGTGTAAAACTTTGTATTGTAAAATCATAGAACATAATTTATATTTAAGAATTCAGCAAAATAGGAATGGAATCCAATCTTTATTAGCTGCAAATTTGGATATAGATACTGTAGTAACAAACAATAGCAATGTTGGAAATAATGAAAATCTCGAGATAGACATTGATATGAAGTTAGATTTATTATTATCAGAAGATCATTATATACCAATGCTAAAAGAATTGAGCCATAAATCGTTACATGTGTTTTACAGATGGCCAGACAGTTGGCCAATTGGCAAGACTTTATGAAATTTTTTAAATTTCGTCTAATGTTAGCTATATCAGATTGTTTTATAGAGAATGTTTCAAACGATGATATAATTTTGTGTGCTTTAAGAAGTCAAATAAATAAAGGAAACATCTGTTTTTGGAAAGGAAAGATGACAAGAAAAGATTCAGAATTTATAAACTATTTAATATGCGAGTGGTTACGAGAACATTTTCCAGCCCCAGAACAATTTATAACAGCTCCTTCGGTTGAAGTAATTGATGCAAGTTCATTAGCTTTCAATCATTACAAAATTGAAAATTATTGTATTCAGTGTTTGGAATTCATTCAAAATAAAAGACAACAGATTTCACCATGCATTATAAAATTGAAAACAATTAGATCATAAAACATTTACAGGAGCAGCTTAATAATTATACCCCCCAATACCCTCCAAAAAGCATATGAAGAAGCAGTAAGAATGGAAACTAGAATGGAAGCAAGGATATTTCCAGGTACCAGAATAAAAGATCACCGCGCTCATCCAGAAGACTTGGAGCGTACCGAGTATTCTGCAGCCTCGTATAACCAAAATAGGTGAAACTGCTACTATCAAGACAGACGCTTCAATAACTGGCAATAGTATGAACCACGATACCAGTCGGTACGATACGTTCGCGATTAGCGACCTCGAAGCCAGTCACTCCCGAATGCAGATAGGTCACCGCCGCGGCAGGAAGGAGATTACTCATCAAATCGCAATTATTATCGACGAGAACAGTCGCTGCAGCGGCGAGAAAGGGATTATTCATCGAGCCAATATAATTGGCGACGAGAACAGTCACCACGACCACAAAATAGAGATTACCATCGGTATGAATACACCCCAGGCTGACAGCATCAAAGATACGAATTAAATCGCCAATCTTACGACCAATCAAGCCGTTACAACAATCGTTCAAGCAACGGAAAATCAACCGATGAGCCTAATCGACGTTACAATAATAATAACTGGAATAACCAATACCCACGTCAAAATGACGGACGGATCAATTACTCTTACATACCCGAGTCTTTCCGATACGAAGAAGATCCCGACGTCAACTACTCTCAAGCCAAAGATAATAACCAGGATTTAAACTCCTATCGGGCTCGTCGCGAATCCCCGATGGCAAGCCCAAACCAGACTCGGCAAGTCCTAGCGATTTTGGACCAAACAAAATCCTCATTATAGAATGTGGAGAACGTGGAGAAAGCCATGAACCAGATAACCATCCAACGGCAGTAGCCTTCAAATTACCCGAAGGAAGATGGCCCATGTTAACCTTTATGGTCGACACCGGAGCTTCAGTGGGACTCATTAAATTGGGTTCCCTTGCCAAAACCATACTAATCGACACAAACGACCCAGCCGAATTTGAAGGAAGTACCCCACAGACAGTGAAAACCTTAGGGATCACTCTCCTCACCATCAAGGGAAAGAAAAGCCCATTTCACGTAGTGCCAACTGATTTCCCTATTATACATGACGGTATATTAGGCAGAGATTATATGAAGGGTGAAGAGGCAGTCATCTCCTGTCATTATTAAACACTAATGATATCAGGAGATATCATGAATCTAATCCCATTCATGACTCGAGAACAAGAGGCATTCGTCCACGGGAAAAAAGGTACCCCCGAAACCAACCCGCGGAATATTGTCAACCGAAGACGAGAATATGAATTGCAAGATACCTTTACGTAAGACATTCAAAGTGAATCCGAAAACTTGTCAGAATACCCAACCAAACCCAGTAATGTCCATCGACAATACACCCTGAAACCAAAAAGTAAGCAATTGATCGAAATCGACTTGAAAACGATGGCTTACAAGAAGGATACCTTCCTCGTATAGACGTGGGAAATAAAGACATTTTCATCGGAGAAAGCCTGATAACAAATCACCATCGCACCTGCAAAATTTTTGCCATCAACACATTAGCCGACGACACCACCATTGAAATAGATCTAATTGAATTAATCCCCTTCGAATACGCCCTTCCTGATTTCGATCAATATAGCGAGACAGACGACGAAAAACCTGGCAGTCCGATACTCGAGAAAATACAGAGAATTACCCTGCTAAAAGAATTATTAAAACTAGATCACTCCAATGAAGAAGAAAGAGAAAGCATAGACAAACTTATTGACGAATTTCACGACACCTTCCTAATACCAGGTGATTCATTACTACACTAATTTGGTAAACCATCACATACCCACCACCGATGATACGTCAATACATACCAAACAGTACCGCTATCCAAAAGACGGAATAATAGAACCTTCAAATAGCCTCGCAAATAACCCTGTATGGATTGTTGCCAAGAAAAACGATAGTCAGGGAAGACCAAGATGGAGAACTTTCGCGAACTAAACAAGAGAACCACAGCAAATGCCTACCCACTACCTAATATCGCAGACATTCGAGATCAACTAGGCGGAGTGACCTATTTCTCCACCTTCGACCTCGCCTAAGGATTTCACCAAATACTTATGAACCCCGACGACAAATGGAAAACCGCATTCAGCACACCAAACGGACATTACCACTATAACCGAATGCCGTTCAGGCTAAAAACAGCCTCCGACACGTTCCAAAAACTAATGGACATAGTACTACGAGGCTTACAAAACGTCGAAATGTTAGTACTTTTGGACGACGTAGTAATTTATGCCAAATACCTGCATGAACACGAACAGAAAGTAAGAAATTTGATCACCAGATTGAGAAACGCAAATTTGGTACTCCAACCAGACAAAATCGAGTTTCTAAGAAAGGAAGTAGCCTTCCTGGGACACGTAATAAGCTACAAGGGAGTAGAACCAGACCCAAAGAAACTGTCTGCAGTAGAAAACTTCCAGAGACCGAAAAATGCGAGAAATATCCGTCAATTTTTAGACCTCGCTGGCTACTACCGGCGATTTAAAGAGAATTTTTCAAAAATTGCCAAACCACTCTCCGACCTATTAAAAAAGGAACAATCGTTCGAGTCAAGCTTTGAAAACCTCAAAATGCGCCTTTGTAGCGACCCAATCCTCCAATTCCCGGACTTCACCAAAAACTTCACCCTAACCACTGACGCCTTCAGCTACGCTATTGGAACAGTGCTCAGTCAAAAGAAGAAAGGTTTCGACCACCCCATGGCCTACCTATCCCGGACCTTGAACAAAGCGGAACAAAATTACAGTACCACCGAGAAAGAATGTTTATTCGCTCTATATACCATGCACCAATTCCGATCTTACCTACTAGGAAAGTAGTTCACGTTAATAGCCGACCACGAACCGCTTAATTGGATGCATAATTGCACCCATCCCGGTCAAAGACTCATGAGATGGATGTTCAAATTCACCGGTTACCACTACATCTTCAAATACAAACCCGGAAAATTAAACTGAAACGCCTACGCACTATCCAGAAACCCACAAGACATGCCCGTAGGAAATTACCAGCCTACGGAGGAAGAGATCAACACCAACCTCCCCGACCTAAAAATATTAGTACTTGAAAAAGGACCTCAAAAAGGAGCTAAACCTAGACCTAGACTAACACTCTAGGAGGGAACCTACCAACAGCCCCGCCCCGACGAAGGCCGAAGGCTCAAAAACTAATAAGGACATGCCAAGTTTGGAATATAGTGTAATAGCTCACCGCACCCGAGCTAAAATTCCCAAACCAGGCACCTCACCCGCCAATACATCCGGCTTACCCCGAAAAACCACTGCAGTGAAACATAAGGTAACCAAAGTAACTACATTGGGAACCAAACCCAAAATCCCAGCTCAATCAAAACCGGCAACTAATGAATCAACGAAATCTGGTATCAGCACTTCCAACCAGAGAGATGAACGCCTCTCTATCTCGATGAGCTCAATGCTGTCATCAACCGAAATTACTGATCATAACGAACCACCCAACGATTCTTCAGACAATTGACCACCGATTGCCGACCCAAGAACCAGCGCAATAAGGTTCGAATTGACCGAAAAAGAACTACCGGATAATCGACGCCAAAGCCAACCCGGATCTATAGAAACGGAGATATCAACGGCTCCCAATAGCTCCAGTGATGCGGAAAACGAAGACGAACCACCGCCCCCAACGCAACAAAGCCGAATTTCCCACTGACCAAACAAACCCTCCAGCAATCCATCGACAAATTTAATCAAAGCTTAGCCAACCGCAGCGAAACCACCTTCACCCAATATACGTAGTTCCACTGACGACGAATACGGGGACTACGAGGTACCCGAACTCCCAACCCGAATATCAGATGGGGAGGAAGTAGATGAAATCACTCGATCAGTCTTCGACGAAATGGATGGCTACGATCCTGTGTACCCAGATGATACCGAACTGGAAGCCCGAATCGAAAAACTAGTAAAACACGCTGAAGTCAAACCTTCTGTTACGTTCTGTTACGCCTAGCCGTAACAGAAGCTCAAGCTAGAGCTCAACCTCAAGCTGATGCACCCCAGACAAGCAACAAAGAGGCGAATGAAACTGAAAACTTAACTCACTACTATAGGGCCATTTCTATGAGCCCAAATATTAAATCAGGCACTCCAGCTGCCCGAAGTACGCTTCTAAGTGCAATCAATACCAAACTTAACGTTAAGTTTTCCGACCTCAATGAAATCCAGGAATGCAGCTTGGAAAATGACACGCCGATACAACTAGGATTCAGTCAACCACCAACTGACCAATTGCCATTATTCTTTCCATTACCACCACGACAAGGCCCTTTTAACCAATATTCCGACAATAGCCAAAGAACAGCCAGTCCAACTGATTCAGAATCGTCAACCGATCTAAACCATATAGGCATTCCCCCAGTTTTGAAGAACAATGTAATGTTAGCACGAGAATGCCCGACTTACAAAAGAGATAATCTTGTACACTTCTTATCTCGAGACTGCGAACCAGTCACTGCAATCACCCGACTTCTTACCGAAATCGGAGCAATAAACCTGCTCCACCTCAAACAGAAACGACCAAGACTAGGAAAAATCTAACGACCCCATCAATATCAACGTGTTGAAGGACACCTTACATAATTTTAAAACAGCCCTACTTAGAAAAAACCTAAGTAGCTTCCGAATTACGAGAAGGGGAGAACTCTTCGACACACTCGAACCAGGCCTCTTAACTGAGATACGATTTAATACGTTTAATCACACCCCAATCAAGGCAACCATATGCTATGGTAAGGTAAAATCACCCGACAAACCAGAACGACAAAAAATAATCTCCCATATACACGACAGCTTGATCGGCGGATATAAGGGTATATATCAGACTTACCAAAAGATCCGCGAAAGATACTATTGGCCAGGCATGAGAAATGACATCCTAGACTTCGTACGGACATGCGCCAGCTGCCAAGAAAAGAAAATCGAACGAACAAAAACCAAAGAACCCATGATTATTACCAACACACCGATTGACGCTTTTGACAAAGTATCAATTGATGCCGTAGGAAAGCTGAGAACTACGCCACAAGGAAATTGTCACTTACTGACGATGCAATGCAATCTAACCAAGTACCTCATTACCGTACCAATCCCAAATCTAAGAGCAACCACTATCGCACATGCACTGGCTAAACATCTGATATACCGTTTTGGAGCCCCCAGAGCAATCCTATCCGACCGAGGAACGAGCTTGCTTTCCAAAATCGTACAGACACTGTTGGATATATTCAAAATCAATCAGTTTACCACTTCAGGCTACAGACCGCAAACCAACGGATCGCTTGAGAGAAGCCACGCACCACTAATCGATTTCATCTGGAATTATTCCGAATCATTCGATGACTGGGATAACCTAGCCCACTTCTCTACCTTCACGTACAACACCAGCGTATACGCCGCGACTAAATTTACTCCGTTCGAATTAGTATTCGGATGTATCGCGCGATTCCTTACGCACATACCCAACGACGAAAAATTGAGAACCTAGAACACCTATTTTCGCGACTTGATCTTACGACTAGACGAAATGCGCGTGCAAGCCAGTCAAAGCCAAATTAGAGCGAAACTTAAATCAAGAGAACGTTACGATAAAAAATCAAAACCCCTAAACGCGAAAATTGGCGATTATGCTTACATTCTGAACGAATCTCGAAATCGTAAATCCGACAGTTATTACAGTAAACCCTTAAAAATCGTAGAAATTTTAGGACGAAGCATTGTCGTTCTCCTGCTACCTAATAGAAAAACAGTACTCAAACATATCAACAAACTAAAAATTGCTCACTCCAGACCTGAAGACTCGGATTAAGCTCGCTGAAATTTTACAGAGCAAGGAACAAACATGAGCCCAATTCTACAGTGGTAAACCTTGACAACCAAAAATCAACAGTTCCACACATAAACCACGGTACCCCTAATAACCAACCCATTCCTATACATATCATCCATACTAAAACCATACCGGAATTATCTACTAACACTAATAATGTGCTAATCATAAAAGACAAGATACAGGTACCACTCACACCAAAAAAAAAAGAGAGGAAGAAAGGCTACACCCTGCAGTTCGATAAGCACGACCATGGTCCACGCCATAACAAAATCGTACAGACGGCCACAAGGCAAGGATTGTACATCAGTAGAAAATTCGTGGCCGTTACATCTGTATCGTTCTCAATATACCATTCACCTCCATTATCACAACGGTAAACCAACCAAACCAAACATCACCATCATACACCATTACTTTTCGAAAAACACAAACTCTACGTTATATTGTCTGTTTAGGCCCGAAACAAAGAAACCATTTAACATTGGCCCGAATAGCATCCGACGGTAGACCATCAAACCACCATGACCTACAGCGTCATGCTCCTACACCAGCACGCAACCAACCTACAAAAAAAGGGAGAAAATAACCTCATGCGCCGTACAACTTGTAGACCAGAAAACTATATAAACCTATCGATTCCGAAAATATTATCCAAGCAGAAACGACGTATAAATCTGTATATTACTACCCGGCGACCCGATCAGCCTCGCTTTCGCTCTCTCCGCTGCCCCCATTTTATGTTAACCGCGTTCATCGGGGCGACGAACATTTTAAGAAGGGGAGGGTGTTACGATATGTAATTTAAAATTTATCTTTAATCTAAAATTTATTTAATGTTTAATGGAAATATAATAATGATCAACTATCCAAAACCAAATATCTAAAAAACCAAAAACCACCCGACTAAAACCAATGGAAAATTACGAGGGAATAAAAACCAATAACTCTTACATTAAAACACGTGTACGCGAACATACGAACGGCTCCCGGTTTAGCGCGTAGCTGACTCTACACTCGGCCCAACAGGATAACAAAGCGCGAACTCAGCAAATACCAACTTGAGCTTGGCAGCCACCGTACGGCTTCTAGCACCTTAAAATTTCACCACGGGTGCGAGAGAAAAAAAACTACCGAAGTAGAATAACTGCACAAGAAGTGCAAGGCAAAAGAGCGAGGTGGAGTGGGAGAACTACTCTTCTTCGGCGACGGAAAACCGCGGCCGGACTCGGTGGGGCGGGGCGACAGGCCATCCCTATACCGACCCATTGAGCCGGGCTACATTTTTCCAGCCGAGTAGTGCGGGTTTAGCCAGCCAGAGAGCCGAGCAGTTTTTTTTTATTAGCCGACCACAGAGCCGAGCAGTAGTCGTGAGAGCCGGCCGGAGAGCCGAATAGTTGTTCTAAGATTTACAAAGATTTTGTGGAAAGATTTTATTTGAAAGATTTTATTCGAAAGATATTGCGGAATGACTCATTGGAAAGATTTTGTTTGAAGGATATCGTACCAAAGATTTTATTTGAAAGATATTGTGGAAAGATTTTATTTGAAAAACTACTGATTTATAGAAAGATAAAAATTAACACAATAAACCAAAAGGAGTATTCTTGTTTTAATCTCCATTACAAAAGAAAACCCAAAGAAACAAAATAAGAAGGAATGAGGATCTTTAATAAATATAATAACCAAAGAAGGAAGATCAAACCATACCTGTCGAACACATAAAGGTAACAGGTAAACCATTATAATAAAAGAGTTAAGAAGGGGAAGGGGAGACAGCGTGAGCTGCGCTGCGGTTAAAAACGCAGTCAGGCCCGTATGGGACGGCACACGAAGTCCCATCCATAATTTTATCTAAATATTTATAAAGATTTTCTGTTACGGAAATGTAACAAAAAGAAATTAGAAAAAATATTTTACATAAAATTAAATTTAACAACTTAAAATATTATCAACAAAAGAAAAATAATTATTAAGAGGATTTCGTAATAGATTATTATTTTTATAATGATTATTCATAAAAAATTTGTGCAAGCATAAAGATGATAATATCATTTATCGTTACTTAAAACAAATGCATTCAGAAATTTCACAGATTAAATGTGCAAAAGCAAAAAATATTACAGATCAGCCAAACCCATATAACAATGCCAAGATTCTGAAAATATTTATAGATATTCTAACTTATTTTCCTCTTTGGACGAATCTAATTTTACTTGAAAATAATTGGCAACTGTTATATGAAGATTCCAATTTAAGAACTACATATTTTTCTTTGTTAAGTAATTTTATTTCAATTAGTAAAGAGACAGAAAGATTGAAAGCAAAGTGTGAAAATTTGTCGGAATACTGAAAAGTGTCAAACTTACATTTTAATATTTTGTAAAGTGTGAATATATGAAATCAATCTTTATAAAGTGTGAAACCTAACAATTACACTTTGTAAAGATTAAAATGTATATTTTATTACTTTATAAAGTGTAAAGCAAAAATTTTTACACTTTTTACTTCCATTTTTCACACCTTTAGGTTTAGAATGCAGTACACGAATCTACAAACTAAAGTAACTACACTATATACAAACGAAAAGTAATCAATTATCATACTTTGATCCAATATCAAAAATTGCTAATGTTAATCTTATACCGATAAGTAAGTTAATAAATTTATATACATTAAATATCTCTATTTCTTTCAATACTATTCTCTCTCTCTCTCTCTAAAAATATATATAGATAAATCCTTCTGGAGCTCTTTGGTTGGCGACTATAAAGTCTGTAGTGAAAAGCGTTTCTCCTACCAATAACCTATTTCAAGATTCTCATTCTGGTTTACATTTATTGTCCGGAACAGAATCATCCATTTTTCATCACCTTTCCCGTAGGATAAAACAACACCAAAAAGATCAATTCCTAAGCTATTAGACGGAAGTCTAGGCTTGAAAATAATACGCTATTTTGTATAAATTTAATATAAATGTCCTAACCAACGTTACAAAATTATACAATATACGTTCTTTTTAAATTTTACTTCATCAATTTCTTATTGAATTTTTTATTTCAAAAATCTTGAATTATCATATGTTAAATATATTATTATGAATGAAATAAAATTAAATACAAATACTGAATACTAATTCGTTACGCGCTTAAAAATTCAAAATTAATGAAATTTTACTGTCTTATAATTAATATTGTAAAAGGAACAAAATAAAATCACAAAAATTTATTTTAGAAATAATTAATATATATATGCAGAAAGATTTCTTTACAAACAATTTCAATTTTTACATATTCGACTGTAGTATCTAATGAAGGATAAGGGTATTTTTTTTCAAAGAGAAAAAGAAAACCTTGGCCTACCAACCATCTGTTACGTCTAGGGAGCGTAATGTAGAAATAAGAGTTTCCCAGTTCGCGTCTATAGGATATAGCGCACGGATGGGCGGCTATAATTTAAATAGCGTGGATTTGTAGATTATTGTCTTTTATAAGTTAATTAATAATTTGTAGCTCGCAGTGCTTACCGTGATTGCGAGTAAAGAGAGCGTCGAGCTTGAAGTTCCCTCTAGAGCTTTCGATGGTGTCATAGACCCTAATTAGCTGAGTGGGTGTACCTCGCGGAAAGCGGCGCGCGAATGGCGGAGTTAGAAGCGGATTTGAATGTATTTCGGAATAAAAGACTTTATACTTGTAAGCTACAAGTTCTACTTTATTTACTACTACTCAATTTACTACAATCAGTTATACAATACTTGTTACAATGAGTATAAAATATCAAGGATTTAGTTAGTCGCGCTTGTACTGAGTTCGAGATAGACTTATAAGTTTCAGACGCGCTTTTATAATCAGAACGATGAGCGGCGTGCAGGTGCTTTCGTGACCAAGACTAGATTTCGAGAGAGACCCAGTGCCGAGTGCATCGCCTTTTTATAATACGATCGAGGAGGGAGGAATGCACAGGGAAGGATTTTTTCTAGGACATAAAAAAGGGTGAAGAGGGTTTCTAAGAAAAGTATATTTAATTTCCCTTAGTAAGCGTCTACGTGCTCAGTGTTTCGTAGTGGTTTGATATTTGCGCATAGTGGCCTGATTCCATATATTGATAGTTACAGAAGATACATCTATATTATATTTTTTGGGGAAAGACCGCTCTTGGTTATTCTGGAGTACCAACAAGCTTTGCATGGGGTTGCAAGTGCGCTCTTTCGTTTGAACATGCATGCGCGGTGTATTCTACATTTGGCAATCGCCCTGCGCAATAAAGGATACACTTTATAACCTCTTGTGCAGTTGGTGGTTTCGTTTGTAATATTGCGCCTCTCCCGCCTTCGTTCGGTGGTTGTTTTATATTTAGCCTTGCTCTGCTGGGGATTGGTGGGTAACGTTATTAGATGTTCCCGTCGTAGTTGTAGTTATGCCTGCAGTGCCTGACGTGACAGTCAGTAACGCTATTGGAACATTCCCATCATGAGGTGTCAAGCAGTAGTTACGTAAGTGCTCACAGCGTTCGACGCGATAGTCGGTAACGCTCCTCCCGTCATGAGATGTCAAGCCGTAGTTGCGAGAATGCACACAGCGCTCGACGCGGCACCTTCCCTCATCGGGTAGTTCAGTACCAGGTGCTGAAGTGAGTGTGTATATATATATTTGATATATATATATATTTTTTGTTGATTGTATTTTTTTGTGTTTTTATTTTTTTTGTTGTGTTTTTATTGCTGTGTTTGTTGTATATATAAATAGTTAAGTTCTGGTATTTCTGGAACAATTTTTAGTATGCATTGTTACTTTCTGGGATAAATGCGTCTTCTGGGAGATCCCAGAAAAATATAGATGGATTGTCATTTTCTGGGATATTCTGGTGCGTATCATAATATTTCTTTAGTAACATTTTCGTGTCTTAATACATAATAGTGACCGGAAATAGAAGCATGCGCCGCAGGCGAACATCATTGGAGTCAGAGGCTGTGGGCCCTGCTAGAAAAAGACGATTAAAATCGATAAAAGAATTTCAATCGATTTAGAGTGTAGATCTTGATGCTAATTTTCGTATTTAATGTCGATTGATGAAAAAAGGTTGATTAAAGTCAATTAAAAACGATCTAATAATATCGAAAGAAATCGATTAAAATCAGTTAAATTTTTTTCTTTGTTAATTGAAGTTAACCTTCTTACAGCCGGCATTTTTCCTACTGGAAAAGTGTAACTTTCTCGAAATTTTCCATATAAATGTTTCTTAAGTAATAGTATATGTAATAACATATGGCGTCATGCCGGCTGGCGGTGGTAAAGGGAAATTTTCAAAATTTTTATTATATATCAGCAAAGAAGGTTTTCTAAGGGTTTTGAGTGTTGCTGAGAACGATTTTGATACTTATTTTGATCAAAAATGGATGCTAGATAATTAATTGGCCATTTTTATTAATTTTGGAGTCAATTCTGACTAGTGATAATACATAGAATTACATAGAATCAGACTTCACTAGGAATGATTGATAAATTTGACTTTCCTTTGGCGTTACCCAGAGCTAACGACGAGGACGTAGAAAGTACTGTAGCTCCTACTTATTTTTAGGTTTTTTTGTTAGTTTTTTGTTTGTTTATTTATTGAAAAAAAATTTTATTTTGTTTTCTTTTTAATAGTTTTTTTTTTACTTTTTCAAAATTATTTCATGGTTTTTTATTCTTATTGTATTTTTATTTATAATGTTTTACAAGAATCTGTTCATTTTCCTCTGCTCCTTTCTATTGGCAATTCAGCTAATGTATGGTAATTCTCAAAACATGGTACAATGCATAATGATACTTCACATTTTTTACAACAAATTCTACTTTCGATTCTCTTTTGTTGTAAATAGGATAAATGACATCTTTTTTTTTTGTCCATGTTCTTGGGGAAATGGCGTCCTATAAATCGTGATTGAGCTGGTCGAATAGAATAAGGTGGAAGATCTATGAGTCCAAGCAAACTAGCAACTGTTTCTATACGAAAGCTGGAGTAAGTAATATTCTTCTCATTCAATTTATACAGTGCATGGGCATTGCACAAGGCAAGATCTACCAAATGAAAGAATAATTTCTTGTACCGTCTCGTCGATCTTCTAACTAATTCACTCAATGCTAGTTTCCGATCAATGTTATCTATCACTCCCATATTTTTATTATAATCAACAATACAAGTAGGCTTCAAAATATTTTCCCCAGTTGCGTAATGCTGTTTTCCAGTTTCTGAGTAACCAAATTCATGTACGGTGGTAATTACATATACTTCTTTTTTGTCTTGCCATTTTATTACTGACCAAATCATATTATGAGCAACTGCTGTTTCTCCTTTACTAAGAGGCACTTATTGAGATCAGAAAGCCCTTTTCTATTTTTTCTTACGATTCCGCAAATGCCAGTTTCTTTCTCATGTAAAAATTCAGCTAAAATAGGCGATGTATACCAGTTATCAGTGAAAACAACCTGTCCTTTTTGAAAATAAGGTTACATAAAATGAGCGACTATGTCACCTGAAACTCTTAAGTCGAATTTGTGATAATCGGTATCTGCTCCCGTATATACAATGAATTGTAAAATGAAACCAGAAGAGCAGTCAACATGTTCGAAAAATTCTATCCAGAAACGATGTCTTTTCAAAGGGATAAATTGCTTGAATTTCAATCTGCCTTTCCATAGGAGAAGGCTCTGCTGGAAATGACCTATTGAAATCGATTAAAAAAATCTCAATCGATCCCAACTCTGTTTCTTAATACTTCTTTTGACTATTCAAATATATTTGTTATGTAAATTATCGAAATCGATTGAAAACGATAAAAGATTTTCTATATAATATTGATTGAAAAAGATTCAATCGAATCGATTTGAATATCATTTCTATTTCAATCAGAATCGATTTGAATATCATTTCTATCCCTGCCGAAAATTGACAATTCAAATTTATTGCAAATATTTTAATAATTTTCAATGACGAGCCTCTATGATACATGGGTTATGTACGC
>UELV01124265.1:0-14875 GCA_900490015.1 Megastigmus stigmatizans | reverse complement strand
CTCTCTCTCTCTCTCTCTCTCCCCTACGCTCCCTTCTCTCATTTTGCATGAGACTTCGAGCCAACATGTTCCTCACTCTTTTTCTCGCTTACTTTCTTTTTTGCTCTCTTTTCTCCCTCTCATCTTCCCTCGCCTTCTCTCTCTCTCTTTCTCTCTCTCTGTAGCGACTTTGCCATCGGCGACGCGCGCGTGTCACGTCAAAGAGGCGACTTATCGTTGATGCGAACGCGTGAGAGCGAGCGAGAGAGGCACGGATGCGAAGATGGATTTTATAACGAAGTAGCTACGAAAAAATTTCGCCACCGGTAGTAGCAGCAATAGCAGGGCTCGAGAATAACACGCACCGAGAGGGTGCGAGCAGCATGTGATTAACGCTTTTTTCGCGCACGGTCTTACACCAGCCGCCACCGGCACCGGCCCCTCCTTCAGTTCCTCTGCGTGTTTCTTGATTTTTTATCACCTCAACGTTATTGCGTTTTTTCGGTTAGCCGATTTTCATTTGGCTGGTGCCCGCAAAAGGACCCTTCATACGACTTTTGATGTATATAATACCCCTAGGAATTCCCAGCCTCGTCATTTCGGTTGCAAAATGTCCTATGTCATTTAAAATATTCAAAGATATTTTCTGCTTATACGATCCTTTACGCGGGAATTTTTATTTCTTTTGAATATATTAATGGTTTCATAGATTATATTGTACCTTATGGTGTGTTTGAAATTTATTTGAAATTTTTATATTAATACCCAAGTAATAAATACATTTATCATGAAATTTTAATAATAATAATTTAATGGCGAGGAGATAATGTCACAATAATTCAAGACTGAACAACAGACGTGAATAAGGCGCGCCAAGCTAATAGCGTATTAAAGGAAAACAATACTATAATAGAAAATTTTTATTTTATTTAACACCTTTTGAAAAACCAAACAAGGAACGATAAAGTCACATTTGAATGAAAGTATATATAATGCCAGCTAAATGTCGCTGTTAAGAAGGTTGTATCGTTAGGGAATTTTGTCCATAAAAATATATTATTTATTGTAATAAACATGAGTTCCTGACGAAGTTTTATGATAAAATTAAGAATCAAAATAGTGAGAAAAACGCTTTTGGAAATTCGCATTTTTACACGTGTCTTATGGGAATATGAAAAAACTCATCGGTTCTGATGATTATGTTTTCAGAAATAGTTAAGAAATAAATAAAAAAACATGCATGTTTAATGAGTGTGATCTCAATTCATCAATTAAAGCAAAAAATCAAATAGGTAATCGAAGATATGAAAAAGATATTTAATAAAGAAGTTGAAAAAATAGGTAAGTTAATCGACTCTTTTCTGATAACTAAGTATTTTGACCACCAAAGTATTATATATTTTATTAATTTAATTTAATAAATTTATACATCCAATTCATCAATTTATTAGTCGTGTTAAATGAAATTATCATTTTACGAACAAGATTTATGAATATTGAAGTCACATATTTCTCACTTTTTTCTATAGTCCTCAATTGACTTCGTATAATACCGATAAAACTTTTTTAATGGCCCTAACAATAGTGCTAAATGAATCGCGTAATACGTTGTATACGCAAGACAAAACGGTATTCCGTATACCCGCGGATAAGTTTGGAATAGCAAAACACCATACGAGTTTCACAAGCACAATTTCAAAAGAATTCATCAATTTCACGGAGCCGCGCCAGTCAAACATCCAAGATGCAATATTGTGCATTTCTCGCTTGCTTGCACTTTGCTTCGAGCGCGGACCATTTAACGTGACGCGTGCGGCGCGATTCTCTTGGCACATACATATACACACGCGCGTAGCGTTTCCGCGAGAAAATCTTTAACTCGCGCTCTGCACACACCTCTTCCTCTCGCTCCTCCTTCTCCTGTCTTTTCTTCATCTCTTCCATTCTCCTCATCCCCCTCCCCCCTTGCCCACCTCGTCTATATCGCCGCCTGTATCTCTGCGCGAAACTGTTGTATATCCGTGCATGTGCATGTGTATATATCGTGTACATATATATACATGTGGGAGAGCGGAGGCCATTCGGCCTTAAAGTTTTGCGCGTAACTCGCAATCGCGTCGACATCTCACGCGGCGAGCGATGAAAAACTTTCTCAATCTCGCCTCGTCTCGCTCCTTTTCTTCTGCACTGCACCCAGAGAGCGAAAGAGAGAGGGAGAGAGCTTTTCGCCTCTCTCGCACTCCTTGGTTTTGCTCACACACCGAGATGCACCTTTTTCTCGCCTTTACTCTTCGCAACCTTTCTTCCGTCGCGTGTTATTGTGAAGAGAGAGACACGCGGATAATACGTAGGAGCGATGCACACGCGAAAACGTCGGTTATATTATACCTCTCTGGCCTCTGTTTTTGTTTTCTTTATCTCTCTCCCTCTCTCTCTCTCTCTCTCTCTCTCTCTCTCTCTCTCTCTCTCTCTCTCTCTCTGCCTCGCTCCCTTTGTCTATCCCGCTCTCTTTCATTCCTTGGATTTTTTCCGCACCTTTTACTTTCGCTACAGAGGTTTCGCGCTTTATTATTTTGTTATTTATAGAAAATAATTTACTTTACTCCCTTGGAGGCAATTTCACCCTGGAAAATTGGTGTCAAAAAAGCTTTCAATATATGAGGCTGATGTCATACATCCAAGTATTTTTTTTCTTTTTTTTAAATAATAAAAATTGTAGTAAAGAAGTTTTTTTTGTCAAAACTACGCCAATCTAAATTTGTTTGCTCATTAATTCCTTCATTAGATAAAATTTTAGATTTTTCAAATAAGAAAATCTTTTGGACCTAGAAGCGACACTGTAAAGTATGCCATTTTATGGACGGCAGCGGGGATAATATTAAAATTGCACAGCGGAACATGGTTGCGTTTTCCGCGCGAAGAACACACCGGCTCTCCTTGAAACAGTATATTATTTCGTATTTTTTTAATAAATGTTTGCTCTCTTGAGTGGCTATTTCAAGTCCAGTAGCTAGGTAAAACAATATTAGAACGATTTCTGGCGCTGCAAATGTTAATTAAAGTAAAAATCGGATTTATTATTTGAAATCAAATTTTTGATGACATAAGTTTGGTCTATGCCAATCAACGTTGTACCACTACTTTTGCACAAAAGTGGAAAATAAATAAAAAATAAAATAATTCTTACACGATTAATAAGTTGAGTGGTGCGTGAAATTGTAAAGGGACTTTTTAATTTATAATAGATATATGCTAAAAAATTGTATAAACCTATTAATGGATCCCACGGTTATTATTTCTGATTTCTCTTCGTGTAATGTAATTAAATTGGCTGTCAAATAAATTAACAACTTTTCAGAATAAATAATTTTTATATTTAAATTACAAAATTAATGGTTTAAAGTCACTGTACATTGACACAAGCAGATATAAAATAAATTTAAGCCATGCATTTAAAATAGAATTTATGATTTTATTTTATCAGAGAATTAAAAAGATACTAATTTTAGTTTGTGACGTGTGAAATATGTATACATAAATTAGTATATGCTGAATTTAACAAGACAAATTTTCAAATACATTTAAAAAATTATTTATTGTTCTCATGTGTCTCCAAATATAAACTCTTTTTAAACAATCTCGTAAGCTTTGTTTAACTACGTATCTGTTCATCGGATTTCTCTTTTAGTAAATTAAATACTTTTAATGAAAGGACAATAAATATAAAGAATTTAACAGCTTTCCCTATTTTCATAAGGCTTCCATTATATGAAATTCCGTTCGGAATGCAGCACAGTTTTACAGTCATGTGAGTAAAGCATAATAGATAAATGTTACTATTATGTTCTCATGCGATTTAATATATAGTATAATAGTATTTCAAGCTTCCGACAAGTACATACTTATATTTCAAGAAAAAGTATTTATTCAATAACCTTAGTGATGGAAAGGTTCTTCGTTATTTCATCCCTAGTACTCGTTAAAAGTAATGTCGATGAAACATTTTATTGAATAGCCTGTAACACATTTTATGCATCAACTCGTAACTATAACCACATTTTGCCTGTGGAAACGTGATATTTCGAGAATAAAAAGTTATGTATGACACAGAAATTGAATTTTTTAGTATACACACATTTCATTTCGCATTAAAATCCAAACAATCTTTGTTTGGTATAAAAAATATATTCCCTTTTTCAGTTTCGTAAACCTTATTTCATTTAAATAAATAAAAACGACTAATTTAGAACACGCATATTTCATTTCGTTTCCAATTAGCGCAATGCGTGTACAATTTTAAATCTTTCAATTAAAAAACGTCTAAAATTCAACGTTTTTCCTCGCGTAACACTACATGCTCTAACTAAAATGAACAAATTATGTACAAATTGGTGCCTTATATACCGAACTTACGGGGAATATTATTTATATGCTTTCGTGTTAAAAAAGGATAAAATAATTAATATTTTTTAATATGCCCAGATTTAGAAAACGTAAGAGAAAGGATAAAAAGATAAAATAGGCTTACTTTTTACTTATAAAGTGTAATATTTTAAGTCCATAGCTTTGACTTTTGTTAAACACCATAGAGCTTCATTATCAAAACAACAATACCTAATCAATTTGGCATGTTAATGGTTATATCCAATTTAATATTCTAGAACGTCACTTTATATTACTAAAAGGTAATTATATTTACAATTCTTAACTTTCGCATGATGTTTATTTAACATTATGAAAAACATCAGTGCAATTACTTTATTAAGTAAAGATATATATCCAGAAATTTTTTAATTTCATTTTCAGTTTAATATTTGTAATTAAAACTTTGTATTTTGACATCAAATAATATATTATAGCACCAATTAAAACACAACGAACCAAAACTATGACAATCCGTGGTGGATAACGTAAACTTTTTATTTGAATATACAAAGCGTTGCTTTATACCGAATAACTAAATAAAGTCTTTATCCAAATAAGCATTTAAAATTGTACTACTGAAATGTTTGACTTGAAAGTTAATGATCAAACATTTACCTGTACACTATTACATCGCTGTAACATACATTTTCATAAACGTTACACTGACAACATCGCAAATACGCTGAGTATAATAAACCTCAAATTCGTCTCAAATAAAGTTCACGATTGAACATAAAAAAGGCAGTATTCCTCTTTTAAAACCATATCACGCAATCCAACAGATAAGTAAGCTTTATTATACATCCTAGAACGGTGATCAATCAGAGCAAAAATATCCCTTCTTTGCAGTTTTCAAAACCAACATAAAAAAATATCAATGCCCTTTGTCCAGCTAATTCCAAACTTCGATCGTCATATAAATCCTGCAGAAAATCTCAAACGACAAACCCACCACTTATTCACCCTCCTCGCCCTAAAACCAAACCCACATTTCGAATCATCAGCAAATAACTGGCACGGAACTTCAACGTCAACCAGCATCCGTCACCGCAAATAATCACACACACACACACACACACACACACACGCCGGATGTAAAACTCACCGATAGGAATCTTGTCGACAGCTGTGGCCGATCCGAGCACGAGGGCGAGGCAGACTAGTCCCAGCATGATTCTTATCCGGCGTGCGGTGGAGTAGCCGCCAGCTTCCAACAGCGAGCTTCTGCAACGACTCGTACCGATCATCCTCGCACTGTCTAGCAGTAGTAGTCCATTACCGTGTCGTGCGGTAGCAGTGGCAGCAGCGTCAACAACAACAACATCGTCGCGATAGAACGGCAGCAGCAGCGAGATAAGCGAGTTGTAGCAGTAGTAGCCGCACAGTTGTTCCGGTCGCACAAAAATAATATTGTCATCGTCCCGGGCTACGGGTATCATAATAAGGTCGCGCCGCCAGACACACACAACCGCACCAGCGCGCGAGTCACCGCGGAGCCAGCAGCGGAGAGTAGAAAGCAGAGAGCCACGGCACCAGCTGCAGCAGCAGCAGCAGGCTGCACCAGAGTGTATGTGTAACCAGCTCCACACGCACCACGCACCACGAGGTCCGAGCTCGCTGAGGCTCCGGCACAAACTGGCGCGCTCTCTTCTCTTTCTCTCTCTGCAGCGCAGCCACCCACCGACACCCCCTACTCTTCTCCTCCTCCTCCTCCTCCTCTTCCTCCTCCGATGCCACCATCCCGGAATCGCGAGAGAGAGAGAGAGAGAGAGAGAGAGAGCCACAACTCGACTGCCTCGGCAGCAACGGCAGCGGCAGCAGCATCCAACCCCCGAAGCCAGCATCCCTACCACCCCCGACTCCGAGATACTCGACCATTTTCTCTCTCTCTCTCTCTCTCTCTCTCTCTCTCTCTCGCTCTCTATCCATGCGCTGTATACCTTCTTCTCCCTGTTCGCGCGTGTGTGTGCAGTGTGTGTGTACATATAGGTGCCTTTCTCGCTCGTACACTGTAGTTCGTTCGTTCGTTCGTTCGTTTGCAGGGGCTGGGGAAGAGAGAGAGAGAGAAAACAGAGCGTCGTTTAACGCGCATGTTACGTCACGCACGCGCGAAATCCTTACTCCTCTGCTCTCGCTCACTCTCTATATATACATACATGCATGCGCGTGTGTACGTGTGTGCCGGATTCGCTTTAGCCTCGACGCTCTCTGCATCTTTGCTTTATGTGTGTGCATGTTGCGCTTGGTTAAGGGACTGACATTGTGCCCATTGGGTGAGGCTAAGCAATACGGCGATATGATGCACACTCTATACATGTACTCCACTCGATGGTTTATGTTTTTCGTTTTGGCCGCGTGCGAGGATGATGATGCGCCACCAAGAGCTGTGCGGCATTTTTATAGGCTTTTCGGCCTTACAATTGAACGATTGTTCCTGGCACGGGATGTGGATGAAATGCTGATGAGAAAAAGGTTACTGATGAACTGTTAAGAATGATGAGGAAATTTTATATGTTGAAACTTAAAGGAAAAACAGTCAAAAGTGCAATCTCTGTGATTTCAAATGAAAATTTAAAATGTAATATTAGGAGAAATTCCTTATATACCCTTTCATCATAATCAAAATTACTTTATATAAATTCCATCATTTTGAAGTAGAAACCTGATTGATTTTAATATTTTTTCAAGTTAATATGATTTCTATAGATACCTGAAGCGAGTACAGATAGATGAGAACAATACCAGTGATAATATTGTGAAACAGAGTTTGCAAAATTGTAGAATTTAGTGTTCATATTATATTAACTATTTTACACTCGTCTTTTGAAATTGCGTTGAAGCAACTCTAGATTAGGTTACGCTATATTACATTAAATAGATGTTTCTAAAATCAAAAAGGCTTAACAATTGTTATTAACTATTCTTACTCTCATGAACTTTTTCACTCGGACCTTCACAAAATTAATGTAAGTCGGATACATGGTGCTGCTTATATTTCGTCTTGCTTCTATTAATGTGAAAATTATAGCAAAAATGAATTGCGCATATTCGATCTAAGCGATACGGAAAAACGCCTCGCATCTCTTCAATCTTTAGTGCTACTCAGAACACGATGACGATTACACCTTTACGCAAAAACTGAAATAAAATAATGATTTAATATCTGGTTCTCGTAGCAATCATTGTTTATGGTAAAGGAATTAAAATACCAGCGAACGATAAATTTTTTTCCTGAAAGGGTTTAAAAAATCCCTCTGAAGTTTGCAAATTAACATGGGCAGTATATCTATGTACACGTGTTGTCTGACTAAACTCGGAACTCACCTACTAATCTATTGTGCCTATTGTCAATACTATAATTTGCAAACTACAGAGTAATTTTTCGGTTTCCATCTCTTAAAGCTTTAATCGATTTAAAAAATATTACATTGTCCATTGGCATCTAACCTTACATATCGCTACCATTGGCGCATGACCTTCCTCAACTTTAGAAATTAGTTTTAATGCATAAGTAATACATAATTCATAAATAAATTAAGCCATATTAGACTAATATTTAAAGCTCAATTTTTTTTAAATAACACAAGAATGACGCAAGAAATTTTAATAAATAAAAAATATAAAATACTTCAAAATTTAATTTCGTAATTCAGGTTAATCGTACTCTCAATATTTAAATTTATTTTATAATAATTTAAAAAATAATTAAATAATAAGATTTCAAAATAATTATAGGTAATTAAAAGCTCTTTTAATCTTGTATTGTAAACTTTTTGTAAATCAGATATTTTGGTGAATAACTATTTAAAATATAGATAATTTACAACGCTTCAAAGTGCACCTTAAAGATTTAAATATTATTGACAGTACTTAACGTGTATAAAAGTAAGAAAATTATATTACAAAAATCTATTTTTCGGCTTAAAGCAAAAAGTTATTTATTTTTAGGCAAAAACACTCATAAAATGTTCTATATCGTTTTTTGGAAAAAAAATTAGATTTTTCTCTATTATAAAGCATTTTTTATAAAAATTTAAAAATATAAAATTTAAAAAATGGTAAAATCTTCGCCAAAAAATGATTGTTGTAAAAAAAAGTTAATTTTGTTCTTCTGGATTCGACAACTTAAAAACTTAAATTAGACGTGTTAGAGCGTCAAATATTTGGTGGAATTGAGAGAAAATAATTATATATTTTAGAATTGTACACTTAAATTAAAAATGAACGTTTTAATTATTATTTCAATTATTAAAAGTGTTTAATAGAATCACTATATAAATAAAATCATTTACTTCAAAGATCTTTTAAATTTTGAAGTTACTCAATCATTTTGATTAATTATAAACAATGAACATAAGTCCCCGCTAAAAGCAGCGCCTTGATGTTACTCTGATAATAGAAGCGGCTGTAGGTAATGCAGGAATCATTCGCACGTTACTTCTAACGATATGCTGAACAAAGTTAGGATCAGATGGCATTGTTTTGGAGTTGAAGCAAAACACAAATCAATATTTAAAATTCAGTTTTTTATCTATACTTAATCTTCCATTTTCAATTTGACCATTTATGCTTGCTTCGGATACATAGTGATCAGTAACTTCTTTTGTCGATATACTGATCAAATTAAAATGAATTAAAATTAAAATGAATTGAAAAAATAAGGATCTTAAGAAATACGATTACAACTTTTCTATGCTTAAGCTTTATATTCTTTATATTCCTATCTTGTTCTTCCTGCTGCCTCGTCAAGCGTAGAAACGCAAGCATAGGCATTTCTGAATATTAGATAGTAACAAATTTTATTTCGCGCATTTTATTTTCGAATATTAGGTAGTACCAAATTCCCTGAGGAGGAGCCGGAGCGGACTCGAAACGTAGGGCGTTTGAGTGGTGGGGGTCGATCAGATTGTCCTTTACTAATATATGTTTTTTCAGGTTTAAATATAAGTTTATTTCAGATTCTGCGGGGGTGATTATAAACAAGGGCAATCTGATTGCCCATTAATATTGATTAGACTGTAAGACCAATAGAAAAATCTTTGTCAGTTTATAATATCAAATTATTAGATGAGAGTCCTTAGATAATCAGAAAATATTTACAATGAAACGAAATGAATTATTTCATGTTTCTGGTCTTAACTTTCTGAAAATTAAATTAACTATAACTTTAAAATTTTAACTTTAAAATTTGTTTGCCTTTTCTATATCGAATTGAAAACTAAGCAATAAAATAAATTTATATATCCATTTTTTTATCTTATCACGTTCATGTTTCATGACAAAACGTACTCGTAAAATAAAAAATTTAATTTAACTTTCATTTGATTACACGCGCATTAATATTCTGCTGTAAAAAATGCGATTTTACTCACTTTAACTTAAGTTTTTTTAGTAGTGTATTATATGTTGCTGATTATTGAGAGCCTAAAATATAAAGCATTTGAAAAATTAAATCTTTTAACGAAAGAAAGCGCTTAACGAAGGTAAGCTAAGCATATATTATAGCTAAGTATATGTATTTTATTTCTTCCTTCTAGAGGACGTTATGAGATAGTGAATAAATGTTTGTGTCCGTACGTATGATAGTAATTGATATTTTAGGAACGATTCCACCAATTTTATCAGTCGTATATTTTTTTACATAATTGTTTGAACTTTATAATTTTTTTTTCCTTCATTTTCTTTATCATTTTTTCTTCAGCATACAGTCTTTTTCGAATTCATGTTTCCGGCTGAACCATTACTGCCGAGAAAAGTCTAATTCACTTTCTAAGAAACTGAATCGCCGAGCACATCATGGCAGTAGTAATGGCATCCGTACTCCTTATTGGCTTGGTCTCAAGTCTTATGGGAATAATAGATTTTGTTTGGAATAAATCAGATAGAATTAATGGATTGTATGATAAATCAAACTATTTGCAATTTTATGGAATTGAGCAGTTTAATGCAATAAAAATAGAGAATGAAATAGAGCAGATGTTAGAAGAAATTATTGCGGCCGTCCACGACGCATTAGATAAGCAAACTCTGCGAGACAGAATGAATGACATCTCGCAGGCTGTCAGCCAAATAGAATATTGGTATAACGATTTTGTAAAACTTAATAAAACCGAAAATCTTTATATTACTAGACAAGTGATGCGAGATGTAGAAAGTGTATTGCATAATGATAATAGAGGGCCCATTTTTGTTCTCCAAGAGGTCTATCGACTCTTTTATAATTATGAGACCGCAGGCATCCTTGAGCTTACCTATAGGATAATTAATGATGTACAGTATTACACTTCAACTTATAAAATGTATATAAGAAATAGAGCGCAATGTTTAAATTTTCTTATGCTTTTTTAATGCAGAATTTTGCCACAAGCTGCTTCAGTAACAGAACAAATGCTCCTGAAACTTGGTTATCTCTGCAGCAAACATTCCGCCTATTTTATGCGGCGCTTAAGTCGGTTTCAGCAAAAGCTTATCTAACAGTTGAGATTGCTGTACAGCTTCTTCGTGAACACTCGCATAATATAGATTGTTGCCGCGGAATTGCCGAAGCTGCATATATGACAGACGGTAAGTTCTTAGCGTTTTATTGTACGTTCTTATTTAACTTATTCTTGATTCAATGGAGCTTAGCTATAACTGTAGCTATAGCTGATCTGTACATCATTGGCAAATAAGATATACCAATTATCGGTAGAGCTATTGCCAAATTGCATGTATGCGTAAATATCCTAAGTATATGATACAACGTACTGGTTATAGGTCAATCCGATATTAGCTTCCCGATGATATTAAGGTTAAGAGATGAGAGTATTGTAATCGAGATCAACTATAATTACATAAGCATTCAAAAAACTTTTCTCAAATTATTAATTTTTGTAATAGTACGTCACTAAGACAACTATAATGAGCTGACTATAACGAACGTTAAATCGAACAACTATAATGTACTAAAATGAAACTATATATGTTGCATATTGAATACGTTATTAAATAATAGAAATCAATACAGTAAAAACTGAAAATAGTCTGATACATCTATTTTTCATACGGAAACATATTTAAATTTGCAGAAGACTTCGATGCTGAATTAGAGAATGCACTAAACAAAATAATTGCTCTTGATAAGACTGCAGTCGAAGGTCTTAAACGGTATATGAAAAAATCTTCTAGAGATGCTTGGAGATGTAATCCTGAAACCCCAGTAGAAGGTAGAATTCAGTGCATATATTTAGTTGGTATTGGTTAAAGTTGATAATTTAAATACGTGCTTCTACTTTAGGTGTTACATATTTTAAACTAGAAAATTTGTTCAAAAAATTTATTCATAATCCAAGTCAACCAGTTAGCTGCCGGGAAGGTAAGTGTCTTAATTTCTTAACAGTGTTGTAAAGATAAATACGGACATAGTTGAAATGAAATACAGTGCAGAGGGAACGTAAAAATCTATTATTTAGAGTCTGGAGAAAATTTTTATTAAAAACAATTGATTTCCTTACTTGAACGAAAAGTTGAAGTTTTGGTTTAAGGGGATGTGATATGGTCGGAACGATTCCTACCTCACCAGCTCTTTCATTTAAGGAAATTTATAAAAATCATTACATGGTTCAAGTTTCATAAAGTTTCATTCTCAATTCGCAGAGATTTTTGGCGTCGAAAATTTCGGAGATAAAAATCGCTGTTTATTATATAAACGAAATTTTCGACAACAAAAATCTCTGTGAGAACTATATCATTACTGAGATGGCGGCAGTCTTTGTATATTTCGTTAAATGCAAAAACCGGTAAGATAGGAAACTTTCCGGCCATAGCACATCTCCATAAATTACGTTATTGTCCCTATTCTTGTTCACACTACTAGATATAGAGAGCATTAAATTAGTAACCTAATTTGTTTGAAATTAAACGGCTTTTATACATTTAAAGAACACTGAGAACACTTAGAACACTTAAAAAACATTTTTTATGAACATGCACGAGTAACGCCTCTTATGTACTATATAATTAATCATTACCTGATTTTTTATGAAATTTCATATGTTATCTGTTAATGAACAGAAAATTGTAAAAAAAGAAGATGTGATAATGTGCAAAATGACTGCCAAAATGTGCTTACAACAGATAAAGGAGAAAAGGCAAAGAAGGTTTATCTTTGTTACTCAGTAAGTTGAATAGTTAAAAAATAAAGAACATAAGCATTGCATACATTCTATCATTAGCTTTTCTCTCTAGAGTGATCTTGATCGACGAATAGAATATTTTAGGAAAAAAGATAGCACTAAAGTATTAGAGCAATTTGGACTATCTAAAAAAAACTGCGCGTCTGCAGTTGAGATATACCCTGTTATTAAAGCATGCACTTGTGAAGAAAATTCAGATTCAAGCGACAAATTCGTTGACTTAACGCCTATATTTAGTGATTATCAAAATCATAAGTAAGTTATGTTATGTATCTTTTGGAAACATTCGTTTTTCTGAATACCTTTATTCTGCATAATTATCTGCAAACGAATAAAAAATTATATCAATAATTTTGTGAACATTTTATCCATGCAGAGTTGTAACAGGAGTGAGATTAATAAAAAGAAATCATATAATTAGCATTGAGATTCAGGAAGGAAAATTAGGTCCTGCTGCAACAATAATCAATAATACAGGATACTGGAAAGAACGTAAAACTGTCTCGACGGAACAAGGTAATGCTACGTTACACAAATAAATAATCTTTCAATGAGAAGTACGTTGTATATTAAAAAATGATATACTTAAAAAATCTAGTTCACAAAATTACGTGGAGATCTGGGAGAAGCATACAATTACAAGATTCCTTGCCTAATTATAGAGATGAGATTATTGTAGGTGTACAAATGGAACTAGAATCAGGAATTTTGTGCATTGCAATATACGTCATGCCATTTAAATATGAAACAGGAGAGCTAGAATTTGGAAGCTACAATAACAAAAACGTGAATTATAGGAAACAGGTTCCAAATTTGCAAAGGTAAATTTTAATATTTTAAATTATTTGTATTACATTAGAAATCCACACAAAAGCCTTAATTTATAGAAGTCAAGAATTAATATTGGATAACGATCTGAAAGCACCTTCACCATCGGAACAACGTAAAGATATTGCAGTTAAGGAAGAGGGAAAATTTATAAACCTCACAACTACTGGATTAAAGCTAGATGCTGGGCAAACTGTCATTCCATTCTTTGATTGCCAGAATGTAACAACATCAGTACTTTCACCTATAAGCGGCATAGGTTTCTACTACAAAAGTCATTCAAAATTTGGCGGTCTTATAGGATTGAAACTACTGACTTATGATGTAGAACCGCATATCATATTCAACGGAAACGAATCAATTGTGTTATCGGCAGCAAATAGCGATGACCATATGACGATTCGAAATGGACAAGCTTAATGATTAACTTCTACAATTGAAGCAATTTCTTAAAATAAAATTAAATAAATAGTAACTGCATATGTATTAACAATATATTTAAATAAAAGAAGTTTTGATTTCTTGCATTTTTTTATGCCTACACACATCGATAATTTTACTTTGAAAGAAAGAATAAAAATTTATTAACAAATATCAGTGGTTGTATTGCTTAAAAAAAAAAAGTAATGTATTGAAGTGAGTTGCTGCTTATGACTTTTATCTGTTTGAAAAATATTTTTTACACAACATGCAATAGTCTTTTCTTTCATACATTGGCATCGGAATTAATGTAGAGGTATATATGAAAAAAACCTTTCCAAAAAAGTATAAAACAGGCAAGTATGCTTTGTTACCAAACTTCATCAATATTTGTAATTAGTATTTCGACTTAAATTGTGTAAAGGGGTCACTCAGGTTGAAGTTTATTAATAAATCAACAGATAAATTAAAAATATTCTTCAATAATAAATAAATAATAAATACTCTCAGACAACCAATCATTGTTAACATTCTCCTATCACTTTTTTCAGTAAATCTTTATTATCATTTTTTCCCTTTCATTATTATTTTCCCTCATTCATTTAATTTCATTCTAAAATTTTTTCTTACACTACGTTTAATTTTGTTCATATTTTACAAAATCACAATAAAATGAAATCAATTGGTTCTCTTTCCAATAAAAAACCACATTAAACTTGAGTTTTTAATTAAATACTATCAATTCTTTATTTATTTAGATAATTTTTCCATTTCTGGTCAATGACCAATTTAATCTAAAGAAAGTTGTGAAATCAATTGAGAAACTGTCAAGTATTCTTTTTGTCTTAATAATTTTACATAATTCTTAATTGTTTATTTAAATCCATTTAATTAATTATTATATTAATAATTTATAGAGTTCATCGATTATATCAGCATGAATCTGCTGTTTCTGGGGCTACTTTTTTTCAGACCTGCGGTTCTGTACGAAGTGTGAAACAGAGTTTTTCTTTTGGGTGGTTACTTCGCATTTTGTACACTACATGGAA
>UELV01124115.1:0-23909 GCA_900490015.1 Megastigmus stigmatizans | reverse complement strand
ATCTTAGATGTATATACATTTAGAGGATACTTACAAGTAAATAAGGGTTTCAGGAACATGTAATTGTACCGCGTTAGAAATTCTTCCATCTCTGTATACTTTTATATTATTGCTATAAATCAACACAATTTCGAGAGCTTAAAAGCGGACACGACTATGCACGTACTATACGGCGTGATATTTACTTCATGCGCTTACGAAGCTATGGTGCATCAGATGCCGCAATAGTACGTACCTTGCTTAAATTTAACATTTTTTTTATACCAATTTTTTATAATCTATTCTATTATATTCTATTTTAAATTACTTTTTACCATGTATTCAATAAAATAAAATAGTATTATAAAAAAACAGTAATGTTATTCACATTAATTAAAAGGAATATACCATTTTATACTTAATTTCACAATTAAACCTTTTCTTTTCTTTTCAATGATCCCTTTTTACCCTTAACCCGACCAAAAATTATGTTCATTCGCAAATAGAGGAACTTTGGCAACGCGTGAATCATTTAGAAATTTGGTCAAATAGCGTTATCCTTTATATGCAGTCGTTGATGGATAGTATTGATAGGCTTAGAACGTATGCCAATCAACAAGTTAATTTAAACTACGCTTGTATCGTGATTCATATCATCTTAGGTGAATACATTAGTCAAATAAGGAAATCTCAGACAAAAATAAATATTATCCTTAATAATTTATTATTCGATATAACTGATCGATTAAAAAAATTAACTCTCGAATAAAAATTGTATTACATAGATTTCAATTAATGAATAACCAGCGAATAACTCTTAAGCAACCTACTAGTAATTCAGATTTAGAAACGGAAGTAAAAAGTTATACAGGATGTTAACGAACAGATTATCACTTTCGACGGAATCGGATAGAGCGAAAAATTCTAAGCAAAAAATCCTTAAGAAACTTTTCGATCCGATCAGTAATTACTGAGTAATCTTCGATTGAAAATCAGTCGACCAAGCCAATCAGCGTAGAGGTTCAGCTACTCTGTTCTGCTCGTGCTCCGCTTGCGGCTGTAGCTCTACGCTGATTGGCTCGGTCGACTGATTTTCAGTCGATTATTACTCAGTAATTACTGATCGGATCGAAAAGTTTCTTAAGGATTTTTTGCTTAGAATTTTTCGCTCTATCCGATTCTGTCGAAAGTGATATTCTGTTCGTTAACGCCCTGTATAATCCATTTAGACAGTGAAGTAATTCAAACTGACTAGCAGAGCAAACTGACATTCCAGTCGATATAGAAGATCCGAAGCTGAGGTATCTATTGTAATAAGCATATAATCTTTAGCCATGGTGGCAAATCAGGTTACACGTCAGCAAATAACACTGAAAGACGCGTTAAAGATTGTACCTGAATTCGATGGTACGAAAATCTCATTAAGCGAATTTTTTTAAGGTTGCGATGAACTCAAGGAATGGATTGGTGCGGTCAGTGAGTCCAATCTTCCAAATTTTATTAAGGTTAAAACTGTTAAACGAAGCCCGAGCAGCAATATCAGGACAATCCTTTGAAAAGATGAAAGCCTTAGAGGATTACATTAAAACGATATACGTGCACGAAAAATGTGTACATCAATTACAGGGAGAAATGGGAAATTATTTCCAATGCGAACATGAATCGGTTATGACTTTTGCGAATAGATTTCGTAATCTAAGCTAAATAATTATTGAGGCGCGAAAGGTAACGACTGGAGAAGCATCCAATGCCTTTAAAATCAAAGTCGAAAGTAACTCGATTGAATGCTTCAAACGGGGTTTAGAACCAGAAATCGAGCGAGGTCTAAAAAATGTTATCAACATGATTAACATTGTAAAGAATAATTATTAAGGCAGAAAGTATAGTCGAAGTGCAGACAGCGCTCTGAAACCCAACACGAGCGGAGACCAAAAACATTCATGTATGTCAGATCTGTAAGACTGAAGGACACGACGCGGTAAACTGTAGAATTCAGAACCCGTCAATAAAATGCCAAACCTGTGAACGAATTGGTTATACGGCTGACAAATGTCGAAACAGGCGCAACGAAAGGAATATTAAGCGAAATAGTAATATCAAATGTCAACTACGCGAAGGTTAGGGCATAATGAAAGGGAGAAATTTCTATTTGTCAAATATCTTATAAGCCAAGATGTAAGGCTAACACATGTTACTTTTTAAATACTCAAGCTAAAGTTAACGCAAGAACAAGCGTGTCTTACCAAATTTGCAATAAAATCGGTCATACTACTGATGACTAAAGGAATACCACTAATACTCCACGAATGAGTAAATATTGCGATTTTTACAATATAAAAGGTCACGATGAAGCAGAATGTAGGAAACGCCAACCGAAAAGACCGGAAACAGCAAGTCCCTCCAATCAAAAAGTGTGGGGTTAGAGACAAAAAATCAACCGCGCATACCCAACACGATCTTAGTAAATTAATACTATTTTTACCGCTTAAGAGTTCTAACAATCCTTTAGCAGTTCATTTAATGATAGATTCTGGATGACAGGGTAATTCGATTAAAATAAGCAAAATCACTAATGATATTTCAATAGATGCCATTGCTACGGTCATTTTAAAAGGAATTTCGGACTAATCAATAATATCATTAGGAATAGCTACTTTACGATTGTTTGGAAATGAAGTTAATTTTCATATAGTTAAAGATTAATTTTAATTTCCATATGACGGCATTTTAGGAACAGAATTCGTGAATGAAAGCCAAGCAATAATAAATTATAAATCAAGGACTATAAATGGTTACGATTATATATTATCTTTTAAGCAAAAAAATAATTCTGAATTTAAAGTTGAAGTAGAAAGAATAGTAAATGTCCATATCAAGGGAAATTTCTTACCATTTATGCCAATTTTTAATCAGTACTGGATCAGAAGACAGTATAATAATTGAACGTTTAGTGCCTCCACGTTGTAAATTAGATACAACGGTGGTAATGTACGTTAAAGGAATCAATAACAAAATTTTAGCAACATTAGGTAATATACACATGAACTTATTCGGCATTAGTATAAAATTTCATATTGTGCCTAATGACTTTGCTATACCTGCAGAAGGAATCCTAGGACCGAAATGCTTTGAGATATCTAAGGCTTGTAAAAATTTTAAAAATATGGTATTAAATATTATCGAAATTAAAATTCCTTTAAACCCAAAAAGATTTTATTACAAAGCGATTACGAATCTTCAGAATACTTTTGCGAAAGCAATATGATTAAGAATTTAGAAAATAATATTTTAAATAATCATAATAACTATTTAGTTTCGGAGAAGTATATAGTATTCAGCACTCTAGCATAAAAACCTTTATTGATCTAGATATACAACCCGAGTTAAAAATCGATAAAGTAGATTTTAATATATCATATTTGAACATAAGATCTCGTGTAGAAAAATTAAAGGAAATTATGAACTTAGATCACCTAACGGAAGAAGAAGGAAACCAAGCTACCAAGCCAAGAAGGAAACTAAGATAGGTTTCACTCAGAGGGCGATCAATTACAAACAACGAACGTAGCTAAACATTGAATCCAAACTACAGACGATTGCCCAGTACGAAGCAATACAGATTGCCACACGCACTTAAGGAAGAAGTCGAGAGACAAGTTGAACGATTACTGAAACAAGGAATAATTAGACAATCCAGATCAGCACATAATACCAGTCTTTGGGTAGTGCCAAAGAAAACAGATAGCAATGGCTATCCGAGGTAACGAGTTGTATTAGATTTTCGCCCTTCAAAACAATCCCAATGGCTAATCCATTACCAAACATAACAGATATTTTTGATCACGTCGGAAACGCAAAGTATTTTACAGTAATAGACTGTGTATCTGGATTTCAACAGAATTCACTAGACGAAAGAGACGCTCATCAAACAGCTTTTTCTATGCCTAATTCTCATTTTAAATTTGTGAGAATGCTATTTGGATTACGTAATGCGGGAGCAGAATATCAGAAGGAGATGAATATCACGTTTGATGGAATGATAGGAAAGTAGGTATTAGTCTATATGGATTACGTGGTAATATATACAAAACCTTACAAGAACACAAAAGATTATTCGACGAAGTTATGAACCAACTAACAAACGCCAATTGTAAATTAGAACCTAGTAAATGTGAAATTATGAAGCGTAAGGTTGGATATTTAGGCCATGTTATTAGTGAATAAGAAATAAATACTGACGCAAAGAAAATAGAGACAGTGAAGGAATTTTCTAAACTTAAAAACGTTAGACATATAAGACAATTTTTGGGTTTAGCCTGTTATTATAGACGATTTATAAAGGATTTTGCAAAGGTAGCTAAACCATTGGCCAATCTGCTAGAAAATAAGGAAAAATTTTAATGGACCGAAGAAGTTAAGAATTCATTTCTATCGCTAAAGACAACGCTATGCACAGCGTCACTATTATAATATTCTGACATGCTCAACCCTTTTTCATCACAACGGATGCTTCAAGATTTGCGATCGGAGGCATACTTTTTCAAGGGAAAATAAGAAGTGATAAACCAATTGCATATATGTCCCGAGTGCTTCGAGGTCCAGAAATTAACTATGATGTTTATGAAAAAGAAGCACTTGCCATTATACATGCAGTACAAACTTTTAGGTCATATATTTTTGGAAGAAAATTTACAATCCTTACTGACGACCAATCGTTAATTTGGTTTAAATCAGCATATTTAAACGTAAGAGTTTAAAAATGGCGATTTAAGTTAACTGAGTATAATTATAATATAATTTATAAACCGGGCAAACTAAACGCATATGCGGATGCTTTATCTAGAAAACCGATACAGGCGGTCAATGTAGTAACAAGTAGACAAAAGAATTTAAAAACTAAAAATCAAAAGAGTGAAAGGAATAAGGAGTAAACACCAACTATCAAAGAAGAAAAGAACCAGCCAATAAAAAATTTAAGAACTCGAGTAAAAAAGGTAAATTACGCTGAAAGCAATACCGATGAAGACTTAGATAACGGTGAGGTTTACTCAACCAATAGTAAAAAAATAATTTTAACAAAAAAAATTAAAAAGGTGATCCGTAGTATAACAGTGCTGGTTCTGGACCACACACTTGTGCGAACATCCGGATAAGCGTGTGCAACCTTAATTAACACATTAATCAGCTCAGATTGAATAATTAAACATTGATAAGCACAACTAACCTATTAATTATACAAAATTAATTAGTTTATTGACTAATTGATTGATTTATTGATTTATTAATTAACTGATTGAATTATAGGTCAATTGATTGTTTATAAAATGAACGCAAACTAGTAGATGATTGTTTCTTTAAATTATTTTTGCTACAAGTGCTTAGTTATAATTTTTAAAATGACATCCTTATTAAATAAATGATGCTAAATAGCGGATATTGTATTTGAGAAACACTATATTTTCTTGCAGCATTTATGATTTGGTACAGATACCTAGAAAGGTCTTTCGTTTACAGAATGAGTTTTAGTAACTCAAAATATAATATAAATATATTTTATTTTGCATAGAAAATACGGTATCGTTTTTTAAAATTTTCGCATATACAGTTTTTTAAAGAATTTTTTTTGGTGAAAGAGAACAAAGGAAGGCAAGGAGATAATTTCTCAGTCGAGCGCAGAATTAGTACGGAAAACGGACAAACGCGAAATTTAAGAAAAACGGCAATTCAATCGCACGGCAGCGAATATATGGCGGACAAGGCACACCGAAAACGCAAGCAGAAGCAGGGGACGCAGAGACAGGAAGGAAGGATGAGCAAAAGCATCGCAATTTTTTAGGCGATCCTCGCAGTTTAAAGCGCTGCACAATGGTAGGTCCAGTGCTTACAGAATTTTATATTTACATCGTCGTGGGTAATCACGTCCGAGAGAGACTTTTCGAGCCACCTCGCATTAAATTAGACCTCGCGTGCGAACAAAAGACACCAATTTTGTTTGGGTACAGTTAAGAAGGTTATCCTCGGGCAGCGAAAATCAGTTAAATTTTCAAAAAAAAAAAAAAAAAAAGAGAAAGGGACAGAAAATAGCTTACGCTCGGTTATTCTGGCGGTAGAAAAGCGACCAATATTTAAATGCTAAGAACAATAATGGTAAAAAAAATGTAATTATTGCGGTAACATTAACCACGAGGCAAAGGAATGTCGAACGATGCAGAATGACATTAATTCGGGCAGATTACAAGCGAAGAGAAATCGCAATGAAGAAAATAGCACGAGTCAGAACTTCAGCAATAACAGTAACAATTATTGATGGAACTTTACAAATAGCAAATTCCAGTACTACGACGACAGAAATAAAAATTATCGAGATAGAACCAGAGAAAAGAATTACAGCCGCAACAATAGAGGCATGGAGTATAACAGAAATTACGGAAACGCAAATCAAAAGAATCAATCTAGAGAAAGTACGAACCAAACAAGGCATCAAGAACGTACATATACAATTCAAGGGATTAAGGAGCATTTAAACTGCGAGAGCGGTCGTCGCAGTCCTCAGCCGTCGAGCGGTCAAGGTCGCTAGTAAGGCCGGCTAGTGAGCCGATGAAGGAGGGAGAGCGCGAGGTGGTCAGTACAAGATACGCGAGCATTGGACTCACCCCGCCAATCGCAGTGCTAGAAAGCCCAGATCTGAAAAACGGCAAAGCTAGTTTCCTTGCAGACATAGGGGAAGACATTAAATTTATCAAAGAATGTCAGCTGAAAGTCAACGTACTAATAGACGAAGGAAGGAGTATAGAAATGAGACGCATAAATAATGAAGGAACGAACACAATAAGAGTAGCAGTTATAAAACTGCTGGGCGTCGCATGCTCGGCGCATATAGTCCCTGACAGCATCCCTTTAGAAGCGGAAGGACTAATCGGAAGGGACGCAATTAATCACCTCCACGGTCACATAGACACTAACAGTGGATAAATAATATTAAATGAAATTAAAATCCCATTACAAAGGGAAGAGAGTTTCGAATGATCTCCAAAATTGCAGAAAATTATCTATGCACGTACTAAGCAATCAGATGTTTACGTTGGCTGGTTTTCCTTGCAAAACATCGCAAAAGACATTTTGTCCAGAAACTTTCTATCTCAAGAAACAAGAGGAAAAGTTTATGCAGAGTGTATAAACACCAATGAGAAATCAGAAATAATAAGAGTCCCACAAGTGAAATTAATCGCGTGCGAAACTACCTTAAATAAAGATTTCAGATCAGTCGGTGAGGACGACGAGGGAATTGCTTTCATAGGTTGCTTATTTAACCCATTAACGTTAAATGTGCACGTTTGCACATGGGAGCGTCCACCAAAAACCGTTCAGCGGGCGCGCGCAGCGCATTTTCTGTGTAAAAGGCGCTCTCTTCAACTCGCCTATAATTCTTCGTTGAGTATGTCAGTTAAAAATAATACATGTATATCGATAGATATTTTCCTGCTCTTTCTAATGGTGCTATTATTTTTATTTCAAAACACTCTTTTGTACTCGAAAATTCAATTTGAATGTTCAGACATTCCAAAAAAAATATATCATTTTTTTCAAAATAAATTTACCATTCGAATAGTAATAAGATTAATAGGACAGCAGCGAGCGAGACTTGCACGCAACTTTATACTCGAACATGCGCGAAGAACGCACGCGACCGGTCGCTGCTGTACTTTTAATCTTATTACTTTTGAACCCTTTATTTTTCCAACTTGAAAATTTAGGGTTTTGTAGCTTAAGACTTGTACTTTTGAATTGTGAAATTTGTTTTGAAAAAAAATGATATATTTTTTTTTGGAATGGTCTGAACATTCAAATTGAAAAACATTCAAAAAGTCTTTTGAAGTAAAAATAATAGCACCATTAGAAAGAGCAGGAAAAAATATATCGATATACATGCTTTGTTTTTTTTCTGACATACTCAATGAAGGATTATGAGCGAGTTGAAGAGAGCGTCTTTTACGCAAAAAATGCACTGCGCGCACCCGCTGGCCGATTTCTGATGGACGCTCCCATGGATACTATCGACACCGTTAAAAAGAATCAAATCACGTTAAAAAAAATTTGCAAACTACGTTTTCCGATAGTTTTTTTCGAGTACTTTCAGAATCCGAAGTGCAAAAGTTAAAAAAAAAGCTTCTTTTATTATTATTTTCACGATTTTAGGGAAAAAAGTTTCAAATTTTTGAGATTTTTTTTTGAAAAACAAAATTTTAATAGGGAATCCTTTAACCGGCAGGTCTAAATCCTACAGAAATCGTGCACAAACAACTTTTCCTTGAAAACCATACCCAAATGAGTTTTAAAAATCAATTCGGCTTAAAAATCATTGCGGCAGCAAAAAATTGTCAAATCCAAAAAAAAAAAAATGTTCCAAAAAATTCTGTGAGTGTTCATACATATTTTTTGACTAATTTTAAGCATTTTTTGTTCTGTAAAATTTTTTTGTAAAGCTAATCCTTTTCGAGTAAAAATTTAATTAATGATTCATTACTTGTTTCGACTTCCGATCGTCATATTGGATACGCCAAATTGATTTTTAATGCTCATTTGGGTATGATTTTCAATGAAAATAGTTTGTGCACGATTTCTGTATGATTCAGACCTACAGAAAATAATAATAAAGGAAACTTTTTTTCAACTTGTGCTCCCCGAATTCTCAAAGTACTCGAAAAAAAACTATTGGAAAACGCAGTTTGCAAATTATTTTTCAATCGATTTGATTCTTTTTAACGGCGTCGAAGGTATGCATGTGAAAACGGACACATTTGACGTTAATGGGTTAAAGTGGATAATACAGGCAGAGAAGAGCAAATAAAAAGAAGAGCGGAGAAAATTTTTCAGCTTGTGGACACGGCAGGGTGCAATGAAGAGGAAATCCAGCACTTACGGAGTTTAATGAACTAAAAACCACACGAGTTTGGGCTTGATAGAGAGCTTTTAGCTGCAACCCATCTAGTCAAGCCCAGAATAATTACAACGACGAGCGTACCTGTGCGGATCAAACCATATTGATTCCCACCAGCGTTAAAAATTCAAATTCAGGAGGAGTTGGACAAGATTCTTAAACAAGGCATAATAGAATCTTCCGCGTCATAATACAGCTCAAATACTTGGTTTTTGCCGAAACAGCCAGATTTAAAGGGGAATAAACGCTGGAGAGTGGTGATAGATTTCAGACAGCTAAATAAAATCACGGAGGGCACATACCATCCACTCCCATTTCAGAGCGATATTTTGGAACACATAGCATCGGTCAGGTATATAACCGTAGTGGATATAAAGCAGGGTCGCCTAATACATTCCTAAGGGCAATGGCCTTAGCTTTGGTAGGATTACAGGAACACGAATTAGAAGTGTACATGGATGACATACTGGTATTTGCATTTACATCGGAGGAACATGGAGTACGTTTTCGCAGATTGCTCAAATGGTTATAAAGTGCGAATTTAACCATCGAGCCGAATAAATACCAATTTTAAGACTTCGCAGAAGTGCAAGAAAATCGATGCGACAATCTAAAGCCGGATAAGCCGTTAGCAAGACTCCTTATCATGAGAGAAACTCGAGACGAGATAACAAAAGAAAAAACGAAAATAGATGCAGATTCATACAGCTCGATTCAATTGAAACCGCGCAGATCGCAACGTTTCTTGGTAAAACCTGAAAAATTAAAAAAGGAAGGTGAAACAAAAGCCGATATAACCGGGAGCAGAGTTGCTCAGAAAAAAAAAGCGAAACGACTTGATCGAAAGAAAAAACAGCGACCACTCCGGAATATTTGCGGCAAGCAGCACGCCGAAGGCGGAGGCTGTCTGGAGGAAGGAGAGATCAGGAGTGAGAAATAAAGCTCGTCCGGCCTCGCTTACACACAAGAAAGCGTAGTTTAACCGAGCAAAGAAATCGGGAAAACCTCATTGCAAAATCTTACTGGGCAGCATAACAAAGCTATGAAATCGGGAGAAGAACAACGAGCAATAATCAAAACAAATAGGGACAAGTATACAGAGCAAGCAGAAGGTTTGCTATTAACCCTCAGAGCACACCAACGATGAATACGAGCGAGCCAGAGCTGTGCTCAATTAGGGAGACACCCGAGCCCCCGAAACGCTCTGCGAGTGATCGACTACCGGCATTGAAGGAGCGTTTAAAAAGAGGACACGATAAAGAAATATAGTCACGGTAGAGAGCAGCACAAAAGAAAACAGACAACAAATTCGAGTTGTCGACCAGCATCAGCTGGAGGCGAGAAACATAAACAGGCAGAGCGCATGAAAGCAAGCGCGTGGACGCCTAGAAAAAAAGCGCATGGCTCTCGAGCGGAAGAGAGCGTGCGCATGGCCGGCATCAGCTAGAGGCAAGAAACATAAAAAGGCAGAGCGCGGAAGAAGGAATATATATATTGTAACGAGGCAGATTTACGCACGTTTACCGCCCGAATTTAAATAATAAAAATGCCTTAAAGGGCAATATAAGCAGCCAGAAGGGATGTCCCTCCACCTCTCGTCTCGGGTCGTTAATTCTTTAAAACAATTATTTATTTTAATTTTAATTTTTTTTACACATGCGTAACTACGCGTCGTCGAGCACCGACCTCTTCTTTCAGAGTCAAGATACACCAAAAGAAGAACTCGCTGCATCCAACAAAGTTCGCCGCCGCTCCAAGAAGACTACAATGCACATCGAAAAATCGAATTCAAATGCCTAAGTTATGCATTTCATTTTTTAACTGTTCTTCCATCTCTTTTTATTGCCTCCATGTCAATTTAATTTTCTCTAATTAATTATTCGAAAACACTCAATTTTTTATACCTTAAAGGCTCAGAGTGCATTTTCGCGCAATTTATGTAAGAGAGCATTATAGCCTCTCCTATGCCTCGCTCTTCTTGCCTATGAATTGCAATTCATAAATCGGTCGGAAAATTCCATTAAATATTGCCTATTAAGCACATCATAACCCCAGTATCAAATCGGAATATTTCAAAATTCCAAAACTATGGAAAATTCCATAAATAGATACTTTTAGTGCCTGTGCTTACAGAGAAAGGCAAGAGGACATTGGAGTGAGAGACGACGCTTGCCTTGGCGACGCTTGCCTCGGCGACTTCTCTGCTGGCTGCTCATCTGGACGCATCTCTCCAGCAAGACGACTTCCATGCCGGGTAGTTGCGATATTAGATCCGCATAAAAGTCCATTTTGCGAACAGTGTTAGCGCCCGTGCTCTTTTATTGGCAGCGCTCGTTCGTTTGAACTTATAAATTATTGAATTATATTTTAAATATTGTAGAGTAACTGCCTCGCTTTTTCAGGCCCGATGCCCGATTAAAATCGTTTCAATACGAGCAGGCGCTACATAAGGGTAGGATTTGCCTTACGCGGTTTTACAGTTTTTTATTTAAATTCAATTTATAATTTTGTACCTACTTGTGGCTTTAACTCCGCAATAGAGTGCCTTCGGCCTCGTGCGTTTGCAGTTTTTTTTGTTTATTACTTTCTCGCGCACGTACCCGTACGCTCGAGATTTGAGGTGGAGCAACGCTAAATTTGATGAGCCAAGCGACTCAAAAATATTGTAAGATGTCTTGCGTGCCTCTTCAAGGCGAATATTTAAAATTATTATTGTCTTTAAAACAAATTTACTATCGAGTCACTTAGTTAATTAGCGTGCCTTTGACAGGCGTTTGATATTGCGCTGGACTCATTTGTCATAATTTACTTGCATTAATAACAGTAATATGCCTCGCCGAGGTCTTTTGTAATTATTTATTTGCCTATTAAAGGACTTAAATTGTTAAGGATCAAGTCCAATTTATCGAGTATGAGCTTATTTATTTGCATTATCAGATATCTTTGCATGTGTGTGTACGTGTCTGTCCACAACCCGAAACTCAGCTTGAACGTCTCTGACCGTTCGACCTCACGACTCTGCCTCTGGCTAGTCGCGCATTTAAACACTTTGCCTTCTGCAACGTGTAAAAATTAGAAAGATTAAAATCGAAAATTAATCGAGTGGCACTCCTCGAATTTAGAGTAGTCACATTGAATAAATCTAAAAATAGGGTGCCTGGCGCCCTGATTTATGCTGCCTATGCAGAGAATTATTAAAATCATGAATAACGTAACTTATTAAAATGAATCAATGCCAGAACAACAATCCTACTCAAGAGAATTAAAAAAAAAGGAAAATATATTTTGCAAGGAAAAATCCTTTTCGCAAAACCAAGTGCAATAGAAAGCTAAGTCGGGGCGACAGTCAATAAAAACCGGCAACACAGGAAAAAAAACTGAGCAGACATGTCGGGCGTTGCAGGAAAAAAAGAGAGGCAGGATTGATAAAAGGAGAATGGTCAAAATACCTAGAAGGCGAGAGAATCATATATAGTAACAGAAGAAGGATGAGAAAGAGGATCGACTCAGTGAGCGTATAAGAACTTTAATGCTGAGAGCGCATGGGGACGAGAGAAGGGAAAATTAACACCCTGCGGTCTCGGAAGAGAGAAGAGCGAAATTCAAGAAAGAATAGGACGTATCGAAAAATAATCTCATATGCACGTAGACATGAGAGGCTAATTAAGTCGCATAATCAGACCAAGCATAAAAAGAAGATCAAGAGTAGTCCCAGTACGGTAAGAGCAGAAAGCGCTACGATAAGAGGCATTCCACCGAGCCAGCAGATTAAGCGCAAGCAGTTGCCCGACCTCGAGTGCGCAACCATGGACCGCCGAAGACAGCGGGGTGAGTGCATGGACCGCAAGCGCCGAGTAGCGATCGGATGGATGGCAAATGTAAAAAAAAAAAGTAACGCGTGATGAACTAGCTCGGAGAGAGCGTTACGTGACGAAAAAAGTAAGGAGGCAAGTAGTATGGGAAAAAGTGCAACGCAGCGGGAAGGAGCAAGATAAGGCTCCAAGAGAGAGTTGGAAATTTGAAACCGAACCGTGATAGGAAATAAAGCCGATCGTCGGACGACAATGTATGGGCACAGTGTTCGGCCGAGAGTCAAGTTATACGTCTTGAATCAGATAGCGCACACGTGTAGAGAGAACAACAAAAGAAAGAGGGCAGAGGAGTATGAAAGAACGTGGCAACGTAAGACGAAAAGTCAGGGAAGGAAAAGTACAAATAGAGTGAAGCGAAAATGACTTGCACGGATAAGAAAAAAAAGAGAGAAGCATAAACACGAACAAGAACAAAAAGAAATGAAAATAGAATGAAAAAATAAGAAGAGAGAAGAAAATAAGAGATAAAATATTAAAAAACTTATTAGAAAAAGCATTCAATAACGCATAAATAGCAAAACTTATAAACAAATAAGCGAGCGAGAGTGAGAGACAGTAAGAAACACATTAAAATTGTATAAAATGGAATATTTGTAGACCAGACATACTGATACTTTGACACACAAATGAAATAGTGAGAAGATCCAACCTCCCTCCAGGTGGAGAGACCATGCCGCAGACGGAAGTTCGAGCCACGAACAACGCAATTCGAGGATTCTGGAGATAACCGCGACGCGAGACACTATTCGTCTCTCTCAATAATTCGGCTGAAATATAATATTCTAAACTACAACCACCTATCTCTTATTATTTCATCCTTTTTCATAAGCGACTTCCGAACGTCGAAATTCCCACGTAACGCTCAGTAGACTTTTCATTAGGTATGATTATTTTATTCTGAATTTCTTGAAGAATTGGATTGTTCACTCAAGCTTAAATCAGTAGCATCGAATGCAATACAAGCAGGTGCAATGGCAGCTTCATTATTCTTAGCCCATAAGTCATCTGCAAAAGTTAATTGTATTTAAAGTATAAATGTAGTTAAAAAGATAAAGTTGACATAGTTAATATGTCTGAAATCACATTTTAAGTAAGCTGATCGAATACAATACCTTGGAGATCGCCAAACGATTGGTCATTATTAGATTCTTCAGAGGTCACTTGTAGGTCAACTTGTATTTTTTTTCAGTAGGAACCTCTATTTTGGATCAGGGGAATCATTAGAGTGGGACTTTTACGTTCACACGTATGTCGATATTTTGATTCGAAGGACTTGGAAGCCTCGTGCTTGTTATTGCTGAAACGTTTGTTCCCTGATTTAGCGTAATTTTGGTTTATGCCGCTATGTGGCTCTCGTGGATTCTCGCAAGTGAGTTTGTTTCATGAAAGCATAAGTGAAAGTACATACTTGGGCTGCAGACCAAAGTATTATCTCCTGCTCAGAGGAAGTTTTTGGATTTTCATCTCTCGCAATTCTTCTTAGGTCTTTCTTGTCTCGTAATATCTTTTTGAATGCTCATTTTCAGTACATTATTCGGCTTTTCTTCTAAAGGACAACTTATATTTTATTCTTAAAACGTTTTTCGTATAGCTATTTTTTGAATATATGATGGATGCTCAACCTGACGTCTGGAGTAGTGGCGAATCAGAACCAGATGAATTCTATAGTGAATGTAATCCCAGTGATGCAGCTGAAGCTGCAGATGAGTTACTTGTTGATATTAATGATAATCCTGATATTTATGTACTAGTGGTAAAAAAAATTGGAAAACTGGAAATGCTATTGTGTATCTGTGATTATAATAAGAACATGAGAGGGGTTGATAATATAGATAGACAGTTATCCATGGCAGAAACCATAAGAAATACTATGAAATGTTATAGAAAATTATTTTTTCATTTAGTGAACTTATCGTTGTCAAATGCCCATACCATCAAATTACAGGAACAAAACTTTTTTTCCCGGCATTCCGTTTAGATTCAATCTTGAAGCTGAAAAACTTCCATATTTAGGTAGCTCAACTAATTTACGACTAATATGACGTCATTTTCCTCGTCAAATTCCGAAGGGAGATTCATCTCAAATTCTGCAACGCCAATGTATTTTGTAACATGAATAACATAAGACGACCCTCTACTTTCGAATGCAATACCTGTCATGAAGCTCTTTATATTGCACCGTGTTTTGAAACATACCATAAAAAATCTGAATTGCCATAGAAATATCCAAAATAATTCCATAAATATCAAAAAAAAATCTATGAAAAAATTTCAAAAAAATTCAAAAATTCAAAAAAATAAAAAAATAAATTTTTTTTAAAAAATACAAAAATTGAAAAACAAATTAAAAAAAATAAAAATGGTGCTACACCGTCTCTCTACGTCCATGCCGTTGGCTCTGGGTAGTGCCAAAGGAGATTCATGTAGTTATGAAAATTGTCTATACTCAAACAATAATTACCATTGTTTTCCGCAATCCAAGAACTACATAAAAAATGCGATTCGACCTCATCGTAGAGCTTCAAGTTCAATGTGAATCAATCGAGGACACTTCTAGATATACTGAATGTAAATTCTTCTGTTATTTCGAGCTTTGGGGTTAAAAACATGAAGATTTACTATAAGAAATGAAGTTGACCTCGAAATGATCTTCAGGGTCAAGGTTCAACCTTCATTTATTCATTCTGTCTCCACAACTTGTAACCTTTTGATTATTCAGCCATATTACAAATTTAGATCTCTGCACATCATGAACTTTGAGTAAGGCTGAAGGACAGTTATTATAACCACATAAATGGTCTGTGCTCAAAAACTAATATTACCATCGTTTTCCGCAACCCCAGAAATCTATCAAAACAGACTTTTGAATGAACCTAAAAATTTCTCATTTTTTCTTATCCGTAGGCTGCTGGAAAATCTAAATATAGGCTCTACCTGTGATCAGAATATTGTATAGTTTATATCTAAGATATCAGCCTATAAATGGCGCTTACTAGTAACTTGTGTAGGGGCAAGTCTCCACACTGCGGAGTGGGGGTAGTCACAGCGAACGAGCGAGCGTGCGCAAACGACTGTAGTCAGACACACGCTGACTTTTGTTCTGTTCAGACGCAATAAAACTCTGATTATCATTTCTAGTTTCCGCATCATTCATTTCACCATCTCCTCGCCCCTCGAGAGTAGAGCTCGAGCTCCAGGTCCAAGCCGACCTTTCATCATCTCTACATTGGTGACCCTGATGTGATCAGCGTCCAGGACCAGGAGGCAGATCGTCAGCGGTGACAATTTCAACCCGAGAGCAGCACCGTCTCACAGCGCGAACACCAGCGAAGGCCGAGACTTTCTATCAGCGTGCGTACAGCGCGCAACCGCCCAGACCTCCGCAGCAACAACATCATCGCGCCAAGACCTTCTGCAGCGACTTCAGCAGGTAATTTGCGAGCGAGCGAAATAGGCGCAACAATCAAATTGCATTCACGCCATGCGACGCCATATTATTTTCCAAGAAAACACGCCGCGCCACTCGCGATTCTAAGAAATCAACCGTCATTCGTGGAACACAACGTTCAAACGCGAATCCTTTTTTTCTTGTTTCTTGTTCTCTGCGTATACCGGTCTGACGTCTCGTCTAAAATCTAAAAAAAACGAAAGTGAACTAAAGCCTAGAGTAAGTTAAAATCTAAAATAAGCCAAAGACTAGAGGGAGACAAAAGTCTAAAATAAACGAAAGTCTAGAGTAAGCTAAAATCTAAGCGACGCATAGCATTTTAACTTCACGGAGGACAAAGTAGTTTCGCACAAAATTTTATCTACGCATTATATTTTATTATCTATCTATAACCTGAAAAATAAAAAAGCAGAAAGCAGCGTCGCACGCGCAATAATCGCTCGAAGCACAATATTCGCGCCGCGCAATCGTCAGCTAGGACACAGAAACGTGCTTGCGGTATGAAACCAGCATTGTGTGTGGATTAGGTAAAAAAACAAAAAAACAATTGTGATACGCCTGCATGTGTGCAACCCAGTCGCGTACCTCTGTAACCACGCATAATCTTGCGTAGACGTATTTTAATCTCGTTGTTCGTGCATTAGGGAAAGTTTATTTTGTGATACGCCTGCGTGCGTGCACGTTTAGTGGCGCATTGCTGTAAGCACGGGCAACCACCTGCTACCGTTATGGGAAACCCAGACGCGCGATTTGCCGATCTGCAGCAACAGCTCGAAGCTCTGCAACAGGCTTACGACGAGCAACAGCTAGCTGCACGTAATGCCAATGTAGGGCTACCAATTAGGGTAGATAGCTACCGGACACCGAAGCTACCCGCGTTTTACAAAAAAGACCCGGCTCTTTGGTTCGCACAGGTCGAGGCCTCATTCCGAAACGCGTGTATCACGACGCAGGTAACGATGGCCGACACTGTTATCGCGGGCTTAGACGCGGATGCTGCTTCCGTAATCTCGAACCTCATTTTAACACCGGATCCCGAAACGCCTTACAACAAAATCAAAGAGCGCATCATCGCTGCTTTCTCTGCGTCAGCCGAGGCCAAACTCAGACAGCTGCTTAAGGGACAGCTCGCTACGGACGGCAAACCTTCACAGATGCTTGCGCGCATGCGAAATTTGAATCACAGCTCAGCTTGCAGCGAAGCGGTGGCCAAATCGATCTTTATCGAGAGCCTCCCGACTCAATGCCGCGGCATTCTAGTGGCATCGAAACTAGAAACGCTCCAGGAATTAGCAGAGCTTGCGAAGACTATCGTAGAAGCCACGTAACCCGGACACCTGGAAGTATGCGCGACCTCAACGCGAAAATGGAATGTCTCGCAGCTACAAGCTCAGCTGGACAAGCTCACGCAGGACCTCGCTAAATTAACCGCGATCGTCAAGCGACAAACGAACCCCTCGCGCTCGCGTTCGCACTCGCGTTATCATCAGCGTTCCTCCAGTGCACATTCTGATCACCCCAAGGACAGCACCAAAACGGGTATTTGCTGGCGGCACAAGAAATTTGGTGAAAAGGCCTTCAAATGCGAGCAGCCATGCTCTTGGAAGGAAACAACTCAACAGGAAAACTAACCAGCACCGCCGAGGTGGGGACAATCGGTGCAGGTGCTACATCCTCTAATTGTCTCCATGTTCGCGACAGAAATTCGGGTCGTCTCTTCCTTGTAGACACCGGAGCGGACGTATCACTCGTTCCCAAGCCGCCCAATTCGCCCTTGCAGCCTCAAGGCCTAAAACTCTTTGCCGCGAACGACACACAGGTGAATACCTTCGGCACTATGCGCCTCACGCTAAGCTTTGGTCTACGACGACCAATCGAATGGAACTTCCTCATAGCGTACGTTCCATACCCGATTTTAGGGGCAGATCTTCTCTCGCATTTCGATCTCACGGTGGATCTCAAGCGTCGAGCACTCTTCGACTCCATCACCGGCCTGCAAGCCTCGACAAGCACTCTTGCAACACCGAGTTTGCAACTTAGTCTAATAAGTCCCTCGTGTAAATATGCTCATATCCTCGTTCTATAACCCAGAGTCGTGGGAGCGGAACAAGCCACCCCTCTACAGTACCGAGGTGTATTGCACTATATTGCCACCACAGGACCTCCCGTCGCCCAACGTGCGCGGAGGCTCGCTCCGGACAAACTCAAGATAGCCAAGGCTGAATTCAAACGTCTCTGCGATTCGGGCATCTGCAGACCCTCGAGCAGCCCCTGGGCTAGCCCACTTCTGCTGACGAACAAGAAGGATGGATCAATCAGACCTTGTGGAGATTATCGTCGTCTGAATCAGGTGACCACACCAGACAGGTACCCTATTCCACGGTTTCACGATTTCCCAGCAGTGCTACACGGCAAATCCATCTTCTCTTCGCTAGATTTGTATCAGGCATTTCATCAAATACCGATCGCCCCTGAAGACGTACCAAAGACTGCCATCATCACGCCTTTTGTACTTTTCGAGTTCTGCGCAATGGCCTTCGGCTTCAGAAACGTCAGTCAAACGTTTCAACATTACGTCGACCGCGCGCTCGGTGATCTTAGCTTCGTCTTCACATACATCGATGACATCCACATCGCATCTTCGTCTGCTAAAGAACATGAGGAACACATCAACATTGTACTTCAAAGACTGCAGGAATTCCATCTGAGATTGAACCTTGACAAATGCGTCTGGGGGGTACCAGAGCTCACGTTTTTGGGTCATCTGTTCAACAGCGACGGCTTCAAATCCAATCCTGAAAGGGTACAGGCCATTGTGGACTTCCCCAAGCCGCAAACCATAGACCAGTTGCGCAGATTCCTCAGCAAAGTCAACTTTTATAGGCCTTGCAATCCACATGCGGCCAATTTGCAAACTCCCTTGAATACTTACCTGCACGACGCGCACAAGCACAACAAGCGCCCCATCGCTTGGAATCCAGACTCGGAAGCGGGATTCGAAGCTTGCAAGCTCTCACTAGCTAATCTCACTCTCCTTGCACATCCCTCGGACTCAGAGGAGATTCGCATTGTCTGTGACGCCTCAGACACCGTGATGGGAGCGGTTTTGGAGCAGTACGGTAAAAAAAGCAATGCTGGAGAGCGCTGTCATTCTTTTCCCGTAACTTCACCGTCACACAAAGGAGATATAGCACGTATGATCGTGAACTTATCGCTGTCTGCGAAGCCATCAAACATTTTAAATACTTCCTGAGAGGTCGAGAGTTCAAAACCCTCACCGACCATAAACCACTCATTTATGCGCTGGTACAGAACTCTGATCGAGCCTCTCCGTGGCAGGTACGCCAACTTTGCTTCTTAGCGCAATTCGCGACCCAGATTTGCTATATCGCTGGAAAGGACAATGTAGTAGCGGACGCTCTATTCCGCGCAGACGCCTTGCGCCTGCCTACGCAGATCACTCTCAACGAGCTCTCGGATGAGCAAAGCAGAGATGAAGAACTCGCGACGCTTCTGCAACAATCGGACCCAATTTTGGCTTTGAACAGGCTAACTTGGGGCCCGGATCACATACCTCTCCATTGTGACATCAACGAAGATTCGATCCGGCCTTACGTGCCGTCGTCACTGCGCCAGCGCCTCTTAAAGACATTTCACTCCCTTTCACACCCCAGCGGTAAAGTAACTGATAGGCTCATCAGACAACGATACGTTTGGCCAAACATGCACAGAGACATCGCCCACTGGTGCAAAGCTTGCCTTGACTGTCAACAGTCAAAAATTAGTCGTCATGTGAAGCTCATCCCAGCGGCATTCGTCGTCCCAGATGGTCGTTTCACGCACGTACACATTGACCTAGTAGGTCCCTTACCCTCCAGTGAAGGCGCCCGATATTGCCTCACTATGGTGGATAGATTCTCGCGTTGGCCAGAAGCCGTCCCAATTGCAGACATATCCGCAGAGACAGTGGTTCGTGCGTTCTACGACCACTGGATCTCACGATTTGGAGTGCCCGCTTTTCTGACCACGGATCAAGGGTCCCAATTCAAGTCGCAACTATTCTCAGTGCTTCTCTCAATGCTTGGCTGCGAAAGAATTCGCACCACAGCATACCACCCAGCCGCAAACGGCATGGTAGAGCGCTGGCACAGGGACTTCAAGGCCGCGATCATGTGCCACTCGAAAGGCTGGACACGTGTTCTCTCTAAAGTACTCCTCGGCTTGCGCACGCGCATCCATCTGGACACCAACGCGCCACCCTCCGACTTCATCTACGGGTCAGCATTGCGCATCCCTGGCGAATTTTTCCTACTAGGAGACTTCAAACCAAATCCGCACCACTTCTTGGAAGACTTTCGCGAATTCATCAAGCAGGTCCGTTCAGTCCCCGTGGCACACCAGAATAAAAAACGAGCCTTTGTCTACAAAGATCTCGCGACGTCCACGCATGTATTCATGCTTGAAAAAGCGAAAAAATCGCTCGAACGTCCGTACTCGGGACCTCATAAGGTACTTCAGCGAACATCCGATAGGGTCTATAAAATCGAGGTCAACGGCGAACCGCGTAACGTCTTAGTAGAACTACTAAAACCTGTGTACTTTCTCTCTGAGCAAATTCTAAGCGACGAACCGATTGCTACACTTCCGGGCGCAGTCCCGACGCCAGTTTTATCCTCACAACCTTCAGCGCCTACCAAAACGTACGCAAATCGCAAGAAGACTGTAACCTTTGCGAATTAACCGCCAAATATTCTTTTTAAAACAAAGAATTACTTGTACCTGCGCACTACTACTCAAATGTACCTTCGCTCACCTCGCGTGTACCTAAGTTGTAAAAAAATAAAATAAAGAAATATATATAGCAAGTTTGTAAACGTAGCGTAACCCAGCACTTCGCCCTATCAAGCGTCATAGCCGTAGTTCCCCTTAGCATTGTAAATTTTTTATGTATACCAAAAAAACTCCCATTAGGGGGGGAGTGATGTAGGGGCAAGTCTCGACACTGCAGAGTGGGGGTAGCCACAGCGAGCGAGCGAGCGAACGCAAACGACTGTAATCAGACACACGCTGACTCTTGTTCTGTTCAGACGCAATAAAACTCTGATTATCATTTCTAGTTGCCGCATTATTCATTTCACCATCTCCTCGCCCCTCGACAGTAGAGCTCGAGCCCCAGGTGCAAGCCGACCTTTCATCATCTCTACACTTGCACATATAACGGTTCTGACTATTTTTACATTTTGTATTTGTTTAATGCAATTATTGTTCACGCAATTGAAGGTGTATTACAAAATAAAATTTTTGTGTATATTTTGTTTATAAAAAAGGGTTTCTGTGCGGCTGCTAGATCATGTAACTTTGTTGTTGTATCTTGGCACGTGGCGGGTTGTAAACATAACCTAACATTTTCTCTCTCCAAGGATACTCACTATATTGGAGTGTTACTTGTCCTTCAAAGAACCCAATGATTGATAAATGTTGCTCTATTACGTTTGCCAGGACCTTGCCCCCTGATCTCCGGGTAAGCGATTTTGCTCAAACTTTGAAAAGTAGATTTTGGTACCTGAAAATGAAGTTTAAAACCAATATATGCGACCAATGGGCACAATTTTACAAGATAACCGCTTTATAACTCGACAATAAATGAAAACAAAAAATGTTTCTTAATTACAAATGAAAATTGAGAAGGCAACCTTCAATTTGAGTGGTTATATTCGTAAATAGCTGAATTTGTTCAAAAGTTATGAGAGTTTAAAATTAGGCACAATTTTGCATTTTGAATTAGTATAAAAATAATGAAGAGTTTTAAAGGCGAGATTGTGTCTAAATTTGAAACGCTCATAACTTTCGAATGAATAGAGCTTTGACTTTTAGAAACTCTCAAATTAAATTTTCATTTGTGATTTGTAAACATTTTATATTTTATTTAGGCGCTAATCTGTAAAGCATGAATCAACTGATGAATTTTCGCATATTTGACTTCAATAGCGGTTACCCTGAAAGATTGGGCCCATTGGTCGCTAAAATAGTTTCTAAGCTTCAGTTTTAAGCACCAAAAACTACTTCCCAAAGTTTCAGTAAAATCGCTTTCCTGCAGATCATGAGTTCCCCTTGTAAGTGTGTCAAGGACCTGAGGGTGTATCTCGATGCTAATCTCTCGTTTGAGGAGCACTTAAACTTTATCACTAGTAAGGCAAGCCAGGTTTTGGAATTTGTGAAACGGACTACATCTGATTTTAGAAATCCAAACTCCATTATTACTCTTTACAAATCTCTTATTGTACCTAATTTACTCTATGCCTCCTCTATTTAAAGACCTACTAACTGTATATACTAACATAAATATTGATAAACTGGAGGCGATTCAGAGGAAATTCCTAAGATATCTGGCATTTTAGTCCGGTAATGGAATGATTATGGTTGATCATAACTACACTCCAATCTCTACGTCTTTTAATATTTACACTATAAATTCACAACTAAATTATTATGATCTCACATTGGTTTATAAGGTGGTCAATAACTTAATCTCAGTCATTGATTTGCATCACCTTTTTGTTTTTCCTGAACCTCCATACTTATTACGAAGCTTTAGATCACTTACTGAAACTACGTCTAGTTCAATCTTTATGTTTTTTTCTCCTATAAATAGACTTATTCGTCTTTGGAATATATTGCCCACTACTGTTACCTCTGAAAATCATTTGGAAATCTCGGCCTTTAAAAACTTAGTTAGAAGACTATGTTTGAAGAATTATTGATGTTATACCATAAACTGACAAAGATTTTTCTATTGGTCTTACAGTCTAATCAATATTAATGGGCAATCAGATTGCCCTTGTTTATAATCAACCCCACAGAATCTGAAATAAACTTATATTAAACCCTGAAAAAACATATATTAGTAAAGGACAATCTGATCACCCCTACCATCCAAACGCCCTACGTTTCGAGCCCGCTCAGGCTCCTCCTCGGGGACTGAAATGAAAAGCGCGTTTAGCCTCCTTATATACCCACTACCCATCCCCACTCTCCCCACCACCTACCCCCTCTTCCCGTTAACAACTTCCCATTACAACTTAAATTAATAAAGAATGATAAATATTATCTAATTTACTTGACTCTATCATTAAATTTACACTATTTCGATTCCTTAGCATGTGGATACTCTCAAAACACTACCTCTTATATTTATTACTAATTCCCTGTTCTAAAATCTCCGCACTCCCGAAATCGAAAGAATGCAAACAATTCAAACAATGTTCTTTTAACCCCGAAGTAAAATTTGTGGTCCGTAAACTATATTGATGTTTATACATTCTTTTTTTCAAATATCTACCCGTTTGACCAATGCAACATCCATTACAATCGCTACAATTAATTTTATAAACTACTCCTGATTTTAACCATTTATCATCCTTGTCTTTACAATTACTAAATAGCCTACCCACATTATTATCATTTCTAAAGAAAACTTGTATATTACGTTTTCTAAACACCGTTCTAATCCTTTTTGCCAAGCCTCTAACATAAGGTGTTAATTATAGAGTGGGTGTAAGGTGTACAGGGGATTTATGTTAGACAAGAAAGAGAAAAAAAAGTAAACTCAAACAATTTATTGATGATCGTGTACAAGGCAGCGCGATCTATGGCTGGATCCATAATGACGCGC
>UELV01123840.1:533-14877 GCA_900490015.1 Megastigmus stigmatizans | reverse complement strand
AGTTATGCCATTTTAAAGATATTCCTATGTTTTAGCCAAATACCGCCAACATCAGCATTACCTCCGGCGATAAGAACCTGTTTCTTCATACCGACTAAAAACGCGTGACACTGTTGAGCGATGAATCCCCATTCTTCTGGATATATCGCTTTGACTCAGTCCCGCTTCTAGCAGGGCAACAATTCGAGCAGATTGGATTTCAGTAAGCCGAGGCATTTCGATTAAGAATATGTTACTGAAATTTTTAATTGTTGTGTACGCTGTATAGTAAAATTAATGTTAAACGATCTTTCGCCTTAACGCTTGGACAGTATGCCGTTTAAATTTTAACTTTATTTTTTTTTAATTGATTTGTCGGTAGGGTTGGTAATTTTACCAAAAGTGTGGAGCTGCAATGTTAAATGTAACGAAAACGTAGTGGTGTAATTTTAAATAAAGCTACACTTTTCATGGATTAATTTAAAAAAAATAATGTGGTTTCTTGGTTTCTGAGGGTTTAGGATAGCTCCCGGGGCACGAATTTATTAAATGTAATCTGATAATTTTTCAGGGCTACGTATCGGGTAATGCTGATGTTGGCGGTATTTGGCTAAAACATAGGAATATCTTTAAAATGGCATAACTCGGTCAAAAAAAATCGTAGAGGGTCGATTTTTTTTTATTATGGAAAGTGTACTTTAAGATGGTATTTGTGGTTTTTTGAAAAAAAATTTTTGGTAATCCAGGCAAACCTGCAAACTACTGCGTTTTTTAAGAAAAAAAGTTGGTAGGCCTGATTAAGATATAGCAATGTGGCATTGTCTTGCAGCTATTGAATATCATTTTTTCCCACAAGCACATAATTCCCTACAAAAATAAAAAAAAATTATCTGAATACGATGAAAATTGACCGAGTTACAAGTATTTGAAAAATGTCAATTTTTTCGATGAAATTTACTTTTTGCGATTTTATTCGTTAAATACTTAGAACTTTTTTTATTTTTTGAATTGTCTGCCTGACAATTTCTTTTTAGGTTCGTACTGATGTGTACTTCAAGAATATATGATAAAAAAAATCAATATTTTTGTCATTTTTAGAGATAATACCCCCTTAAGTAATTAATATGCAAGTGTGTATAATCAGCGTCGTTTAAATCATGCAAAGATTTTATTCTAAAAATTTTAAGCTTACTGGACACCACACTAAAATTATGGTCAAATCTGCCCATGGTGTGACCATCCCTAAAGGATAAGTACCGAAGGAGTTTGTGCTGAACTAATTCAAGTTTTAAAGTGTTTGAGTGAGTATAAGGTGACCATATCGGCGAAGCGTATAGCCAAATAGGCATAACTAGGGATAATGATTGTTGTGATCGATTGTACAAATATGAGTGCATCCTCTTAAGTAGGGAGTTTCTCTATTAACATTTTATAGTTAACAGTGCCAAAAGTTTTCGGTAAATCTAAATATATAATATCGGTTTGAGTGTTATTTGTAAAGTTATCGTATACAAAACTAGTAAATGAAAGTAGATTAGATATTTTCGTTCTTCCAATAATGAAGCCTTGTTGTTGCAGAGTGATTTTACTAAAAATGTTGACTTTAGGAACTGCGTTAATAATTGTGATTGGCCTATAATAACAAATATTCAATTTATCTCTTTCTTTATAAATAGGTGTTATGTATGAGTATTTCCAAATATTTGGAAACTTACCCTGCTCTAATGATAAATTGAATAGAATGTGTAAAGGCTTGCAAAGTATAGAAAGACGATTCTTTTTCAAAATGTCAGTGGTACTAAAACAGTGCCCGTTGAAAAGCTTTCTTTCATATTTAATACTAACGATCTAAGATCATTATAATCTATACTAATGCTATCTATTAATGGCTTAGAGGCTAGTACTGGTAGGTCGGGCAATGGTAGATTTTTATAAACAGAACCGAAAAACGTTGAGAACTAATTAGCAATGGACTGACCAGTATACACTGCCAGTATAGACAGCGATAGCGTATTTAACTAGGCACCTTGTTTGACTATCTTTGGTTATTGACGAATGACCAGAACGTCTTTCTATTAGTGTTAGTACTGAGTTTGGCCTTATCAATGTAATTACTATAACAAACTTTAGAGTCTTCAATAAATTTGGATCGTAACCGGGATAAAGTATTCTACATTAAAATATTTTTATACCGCAGATTTCATAGCCCAGATACTCAACTGATGTAGCCGCGAAGTTACACTTGTTAACGTTGCTGCAGAGGTTATGGTCTTGTATACGTCGGAAGACAAAGCACAGGTGCTCTCTGTGTTCATCTAGAGATTTATAGGTGATTAAGACATCATCAATATAAGCGTATGCAAAATCCAGACCATGAAAAACCTGATTAATTTTGCTTTGAAATATTTGAGAGGCGTTCTTTAAGCCAACCGTCATGAAGAGCTATTGAAATAAACCAAAGGGCGTTATCATTGCCGTTTTTGGGATATCTTGTTTCACCATTCATATTTGATTCAAAGCCTTAACTAAATCGAGAGTCGAGAATACCTGTTTTCCCTGCAGAAATGAGGCGTAGTCCTCTAGATGAGATATTGGATACCTTTCGGGTATGGTTTGAGCATTCAGGCGTCTTTAATCACCACAGGGTCTCCAGTCACCGTTTTTTTTCTTTGCGAGGTATAAGGGACTGGCCCAGGGGCTGCTTGAAAGGCGACAGATTCCAGTGAAAAACCATATGTAGGAATACAGTCTGTAACGATGGGATTAAGCGCTTGATCGTGGCTGTGTCTTGTTGATTGCTGGCGGATTGAATCGTTCGTGCTTCTCACATTCTCACACACCCTCGTGCTGCTGTCCAAGCCGTTGACGGTTTTTCACATGACGGAAGAATTCTCGTTATACGCGGGAGATTCCTAGCGGTCCTTTGTCTGCAAGATAAAAGATTTTTTTTTGTTCGTTCACTTGCTTCTCACTCTCTTGTTCAAAATTTTCTAAATCAATGAGCGAATTCGAAGGAGAAGTCCGTTTCGTAGTTTTCAAATCCTTGGCGGGTTCCTCGACAGTAGTTCTTTTTAGGAAGGAATTCGCGGAATTCGATACCGGTGATGATACACTTGTAAATCAATTCCGTTGAAGTTTACTTGCATCTTCCTTGTCGAAATTGCACGGTGCGTAAGAAAGTCCTGAACGAGTTATCTTTGTCATGGGCGAACGTGTAACCCTTATTATCACCGAGACAGTGTATGTACGTGAATAAACGGGCATTTTTAACTATAAATTTTGTTTCCCTTAAGTCGGGATCACCAATTTGGGGTTTTCCACTAATCCTAACTCGTGGGTTGGGTTCAAGGTAGGGCCAGAGATATGTCGAAACACTTGATTTTAAGTTATATAAATCGTTTGTTTTAGACCAAGCAAATTTACAAGCCTGACGTTTAGTCCTTAATTCCGCAATGTCAGAATGCTAGCGGGTCAGCCTATGTCTGAAACCTACTAGTATATATCGAATTCTATAAAAAAATCGGCTTTTAAGAGCAAAAAAAAAATTTTTTTTTGTGAGATACTACCTATGCTAACTATACCGATATCTTTTAGGGGCCTCGTATAAATATTTTATGCCCGTGAAAAATAAATTTGGGAAGACTTATTTTTGCAAAGGGCTAAAATTGATTTTTTTCATGGTTTTTTCGCAAAACTTAGTATATATAACTTTTTGTGAAGCGACGTATCACACCGAAAAATTATAATTTAATTTTCGGTGATTGGAAACCAAAAAAGGTACTTCATTGAATTTTTCAGATTTTTTGGTAATATAGCAATCCCGTAAAAAATTGAATCGCAAACAAGGAAAACCAAAAAATGGGATTTTTGTCGATTTACTAGGATAACGATATTATAAAACATGTTTTATGACTCAAAACATTTTTAATCATCAATAATAAGACGCATCATTTACAATGTGTTAGTGTGCAAAGAGTCTAGAAAATATTAGATATTTAAATTCGTAAACAAATTTTATGAATTTCATTGTCTACCCTTTGGTCTATGTACGAGTCCCTTTATCTTTACGAAATTATTAAAACCAGTAGTTAACCATTTACGATAGCGAGGTTTTACTTCAGTTATGTGTTTAGATGAATATTTATGCATTGAAGAAAGTTACGAAAAGTGTCTTAATAATTCTAATGCTGCTATTTAAGAAATTAGGTTTTTTAATAAATAATAAAAAAATTTGTAAAATTCCTACAACCTGCTGTAAAGAGAGAAAGAAAGAGACTAGAAAGAGAGAAGTTGTTAGAGCTTAACAATAATTAAAATTATAATAAAATAATATACATCCCAAAATCCATTTGTCCAAGTTTACTCCTGGTGGTCAAATAACTTGCAATTTGCTGTCAATTCTATTAAAAGAGATAATTTTGAAGTAACTTTATTTACAGATGCATCAAACATAGGTTGGAGGGCTATCAGAGACGAACTGAAGATGTATGGGGGTTCTGGGATAATAAGCAGATAAAATATGACATAAATTACAAAAAATTATTGGCAATTGAATTGGCACTAAAACAGCTAGCGGAGGAAGTTCGAAATCGTCGAATTTGTGGTGGCGGGGTGTAGTTAGATTGCCCTTTACGAATAAAGTTTATTTCAGGTTTTAATTAATTTAGATTTATTACAGATTCTACGAGGGTGAATATAAACAAGGGCAATCTGATTGCCACTGTTATTAAGAGACTGTAAGACCGATAAAAATATATTTATCAGTTTGTAGTATAGTTCAGTCGACAAAAGTAGTCTCTTTACGGCGTTGAAGCTGAGAGTCCGATACGGGGCGGTGTAAGTATAGGAGTGTTGTTGGTTGGGGGTATCCAAGGGATCCTCCTTGCCGTCAATGATGTCCCTTTAATGGATTTATAACCAGGATAGTATGTTCAGGCCGTGTTATTGTTTTTTTTTTAAAAGGATGGTAAGCCCTGATGTCCCTTTCTTAGTTTTATAACCAGGGTCGTCTGTTACATACTGGGATGTTTAATTTTTAAGTATTAATGCTTGTATTAGATTGAATGCCTGTTAAGGTCAAAGCCTTATTCTTACAAAATAATTTTTAAAGTCAAAATCAAGTGAAATATTCTAAGCATCAAAGCTTGCAATTCCTATAAAGGCGAAGCCTTCTTGAGCTAAAAGCTCGTAATATTTTGTTTCTTTTTACATTCAATATAAATGAGGTCAAAGCCTTCTTGAATCAAAATCCATAAATAATAATTAAGGTCAAAGCCAAAATAAGATCATTTGAATTTAGGGAAATGAAAAATAAAAGAAATGAAAGTATAATTCACCTTAATTTATTAATCCGCCAAAAATAAAAAATTCGCTAAGCTCGTTAATCGTTCTAACTCTGGGCTCTTACAGTATGGTGGGCTTTGTCAAGCTTGACAGTCATTCTGACTTTGGGCTCCATCTGTCAGGCAGATTTAGCTTTACTTATAGCGGGTGAGACTGCTGCCCAAGTCACTCCGGTAAACCAGAAAAGGTTTCTTAAGTTCCTTATGGGTGAGCAAGATCTGACAGAATCGTCTCCCATTGCTTTTTTATTAAATCCTTATACATTGGTTAAATAGAACGGGAAAACTAGAATGAAGTAATTGATGCTGTTAGCTAGTAAGGATTCGGAGTGAGGCCCTTAATTTTCCTTCATTCTGATTTTCTATTGCCTCCTGATATGTTAGATTAAGACAAAAAGAAAGGTCTGGCCACGAATAGTAAAACATTAATCCCTACCCTTGCGCAACGTTGGTGGAAGATTCATATCGGGTGAGAGTGCGACTGGTATAGGGAGAGACACTGTTCTTCCGTTAGTAGTTATAGTGGCACTAAGTCCCGTCAAAACAAACTTGACCTTGAGACAGGGTCATTAACCTCTGACGAGGACAGGTTTGTTTTGACGGACCATAGTGCCACACACAATCTTGAACTTGAAGCAGGGGTCATTAACCTCAGACAAGGACAGGTTTGTTTTGACGCACCATAGTGCCACACACGTACACACATGCACGCGCACAGACACACGCGCACACGGACACGCACATGCATACACGCGCATAGTCACACACACGCCCATGTAAACGCACACGCACGGACGCATATGCACACGCGAAAAGAGAGAAATGGCTGTAGCTAGACCCCCCACCACCATCTTCCCCCACCTACTACAACTACATATTTTGCAAGTTTGCAAAATTCAGCTAGCCCCCACCACCATATTCCCCCCCAACTACAACTGTATATTTTGCAAGTTTGCAAAAATCAGCATAGCAACTACTATCGTTATTATTATTATAACTACTACTAGTGTAAGTATATTGACTTTTATACAGAAAAGTAGTTATTATTAATACATGAAATTTATTATACTTATAAATAATTCCGAATATATAATGAGTAAGTGAGTGTGACGGAAGATTCGATAGGTAGTACAAGGTAAGTAGTCAAAAAAATAGATTGTTAAATATTTTTAACAACATTTATTATCATTATTGTCATTAGTGTAATCCGTGATAATTAATAGTTAACCAATTATTCTGTCTCGCAATGTCTGTACGTAAAAATCTCGAGTTGCATTTTGGTACCACTATCCAATGTGCACTAAAGTCCCCATGCAAGGCGAAAATAGCAACCTCTTTGGGAACCACACGATCTCTATTGCCTTTAAAGCACTGAAAATTAATTACCAAGTCCATGATGACCGTCTCCTTCGAGATCTGAGACTAAACTGACTCACAAAACCCTTTGTCCGTGTACTTAACAATATGTGCGCCACCTATCGTCGTTTTTTCAGCCACTATAATCGACAAGAACCTGTCTTGACAAATCAATCTCTAGTACATTGTCGTACTCAGCATAAATCATGCAATTTACAGCAGCAGTCAAGGGCTCGTCGAATCTCACATAGATCCTCACACTGCCGCTCTTGATTAAGTTCTAATGAGCGTCTTCATTAGCCGATAAATCAGGCCTCAAGTCAAAGGTAAAGAAACAATAGCTGTGGGCTTAATCCTCGCGTGTGCTTACATTCCTCAAATTCAAGAAATGCATACCTGTACCCGAAAATAGGGTATGAGAGGCATCAACGTACATTCTACTGTCATTTTTAAAGTTTGGCTGTAAAGGCTTTGAGGGTATCTGCACACCATTCACGTACAGACACAAAAAATTTATATAAAAGTTTTTGAAGTTGAATGGGTTGAGACTCTTGTCGCCATTGTAAGCCTTATTCTCCACAAAACCAATAATGATTCTTTTCGGCAATTGACCGAGAATAACGTTATCTATCATCTCGCTATGAACACCACTGTGAATGGTTACAGCTTTAACCTCTACACGTGTAAGCTGGTATTTTGTTGCCGCTCTGGATAAAGCTTTCTCGTGAGCCAGTAAAATGTCTGGGTTTATTTTCAAACGTCGAACAAATAGAATTGCTTCGGTAATTTTAACTGTATACATCCCTGAAGAATCCATGAGGCAGAAACTGTCTCGGGAGCGTACAAGTCGTACTGACCTCGACGCCTCCAAGTAAAAGTCTATCCCGGTTAAGGACGTCACAATGCAAATGGCCAACCATATGAATTTTGTTGTTAGTTATAACATCTCGACGGCTCACAAGCCCTTTGTTATTTATTATCTTGCAAGTTAGCCATAAATCCTGCTGTGTCGTCATACCACAAAACACTCGTCAAATGTGATTTTTTTTTGCCGTAGGACCATAATTAAGCAAAGTTTCAATGTACGATCTGTAGGCATAGGCATTATTTGGCGGCAAAACAGGTTTCTGATTAAAGAATATGTCAACCTGATTGAACCGTCAGTGCATAAAATTATTCACAGGTCCCATAGTCGCGTCTTCGGGTATTGTACCAGTTGGCGATATATGTACGCGTACACTTAGTACTGTATGAGCCGAATCCAGATACTCGACATTTCCTGGAATGGTAAACTCTACTGCCGACTGATCGGTAAGCAACGATATCGGCTTGTACTGCATCCAGTGAGAATTTTCAATGGCTGTCTGCGTCGACCGCAATTCAAAAAGCAACAATTCAGAATTTAATGATTGATAAAAATGAGTGTGTAATAACGCCATGTTGTGTCATTTTCAAAAATATCTCGTACAGAGCGACCTTTGTTTATTTTTCCAGTCTGTTTCTTCGTCTTTGCCTTATCGCCTTTTCTGCAATTTTTCTTCGTCTTCTTCTTCTGCTCTGTCTTTCTCTTACTGTACAAGGAGATACTCTGTTCACCACTGTCGCCAGGCTAAATAGGTTGAATCTCTATCGTTGACACCGCCACTTGCCCCCAATTCCTCTTCTTTACCAGTTGTATCGTAAGACTCGCCTTGAGACACGAAAGAATCGTCTGATGACGACAATGCCTCGACAGCGTTCCAGAGAGTCTTATTACCTACGAATTCCCTAGGCACGTGTGCTTCTCGAAGTATGCGCGCAAACTGATCGTAGCTGCGCGGTGTTGGCTTATTTCTATGCCTGATAGCGTCGTTGACAAGGTCAATAATGTTTACTCCACGAGCAGCACTGCCATCTACTGATATTACAGCGCGATCATCCCATGTGATATTGTCCTTGCTTCGCAATAGATTAATTAAATTTGCAGCATTCGCGGTATATTTCATGGGGACGGTCTCGAGAATGCGCAGATCATCTGGCAAATTAGACTCAGTAACGACGGCTACCCCTACGCATCTGTTCGTATCGGGGATTTACGTGTCTGGCTTGCGTGAAATACTGCTGATCAATGCATCATTGGATTCTCTAGCAGCGACAGTGGCGGTCTTAAAATGTAAAAACCTCTGCAGTCTATCGGCAAAGTCAAAATTTTACTCATGTCCTCGTCGAGGCGCGATGTTGCCGTTTCGGAGATTTGAACACTCTTGCCAAAGACTGTTCTGACAGGTGCTGCTGTTGTTGCTAACAAATATCGCTTTACCCTCTCAATGCACTCTTGGGGGATCAAAATCATTTTTCTTGCGTGTTCCACATCGACAATATAGGCTTCGCTGTTACTGGAACGATAGCCTCAGCCTTAACCAGAAAATTTTTCCTGGTCATCAGGCTCCTGTTTGGTGTAGCAAGTTTTCGTAGGAAGGGTGCGTGTTTTCGTAATCTGGTTTTATACAGTCTGATGAGAGGAGTATTACCCCGCAAAATATTTAAAGTGCTTTCGCAAATGTAAGTCACGAGTCTGGAATACGCTTTGCGCAGAAGTGCGATCCTCTGATTACTATCGATGTGGCACAAAACTCTAAATATATCAATATAGTTTCGCCTTATTGAGCAACGATTGCGACTACGTGCTATCAGACCCATCACAGACGAATGACTGGCACGTGACTCGACGATGCCGTGTTTTTTAGCCGCCCTCCTCCTCTGCTACTACTGCCGCGTGGTACATATACGTAGTGGTATGCGTCAAAGGGAAATACATACGATCAATTCATATTGTGTGTGTGCGTGCGTGCGTGTGCGTGTGCGTGCGTGTGCGTGTGCGTGTGCGTGTGCGTGTGCGTGTGCGTGTGCGTGTGCGTGTGTGTGTGTGTAATTTGACAGTTATCTTATATTTAAACATTAAGAACATTAACATGCGGGGATGATTATAAACAAAGGCAATCTGATTGCCCATTAATATTGATTAGACTGTAAGACCGATAGAAAAATCTTTGGCAGTTTATATTAGATTTAAGTAAATTTATTTGAATGATTATGTACGGTTTTAGACTTTATAGCCGTAAGGATAGCTCTTTTCGGCCGAAACAAAACATCGTTTAGCATAAATGGGTTCGCAAATTTTACATTTACCCCGTGTTATAACGTTGTGATGAGCTGTACGCCTTATCGCATCATAAGTTACAAACAACGGAGTTACAAACAACCCTTCTCGAGTTTGCGCACGGAATCCAAATTAATTTTCTCGCTTGCGGCAGAGTTTAAGAGTATACCCTTCATCCTTACAAACGTAAGACTCTGTACCATCGGGCGTTAAAAATTCATACACATAATATTTTGGGCCACCCGAAACAAATGATACTATGTGCGTACCATTACCGTAGCTTGCCAATTCATCAGTAAGGTCGCCTAGGAACGGCCCTGTTGGTGGCTCGTAAGCGTCACTGCCCTCTTTACGTACGTAAATAATCGAGTCCATATCATAATACAGGACGCGCTCTCCTAGTGGCTCTAAGTATGAGAAAAGCTTTTCTCGGCCAAGCGCTGTGGTGTAAGCTGTAACGACAACATTACATAATCGCGAGATCTTAGTAGCACCGTCTTTGTAGTTATAGTTCACATAAATTCATCAATGCCTGTGACATCGTTATTGGGACCTGTCAACTGACGACACTCCTCTTCGCCAATGTAGAGAGTGGGATGGCCGACAGGGTGAGCAACCTGGAAGATTTATGTCATATGAACATAAACTCATTCTAAAAGATAAAACTTTGCAAATTCTTTGCAAAAACCTATCCGATACCGATGCAATATCGAGTAAAGGTGGACTTAAAAATACAGAGAATGCTTAAATATGACATTATCGAAAGTTCATGTAGCACATATATATACATCCAGCAGTTGCAGTCATCAAGAAAAATGGGTCTGTACGAGTATGTCTGGATACTAGGAATCTAAACAAATGTTTACAGAGCGACTATGACTGTCCGGAAGAATTGGATGAAGTTTTAAAAAAGATAGGAGACGTCGCAATATTAAGTAGTATGGATTTAACAACAAGCTTTTGGCAAATACCACTCGCAAAAGAATCAAGAGAATACACTGCGTTTCGTATCAACGGAAAACTTATCACCATAAGGTGGTACCTTTGGGCTAAAAATAAGCACAGCAGCGCTAATAAGAGCCTCTGGACCAGTACTAAGAGGTTTAGAGCATTTTATTATCAATTTTGTGGATGATTGGATGTCTGTGTCACGGAATTTTGAAGACCATATGGAGTACTTAGAAGCGTTATTTGAAAGAATAAGTTAAGAAAATGTCACGGTAAACTTCGAAAAAGTCGAGTTCTGTAAAAAAAAAGATGAAATTTCTGGGTCATATTTTAACCACAGAAGGTATACGACTGGATCCACAGAAACTAAAGAGCATTGAAAAGTTTCCATCGCCCAAGAATGAAAAACAAGTAAAAGGGTTCTTGGAATTGATAAATTTTTGCTCGAAATTCACGGAAAAAATGGCGTATGAAGCACAACCATTGTACGAATGTATCAGTGAAAGGGGCAAGTTTAGATGGGGTGACCGAGAAGAAGGAGCTTTCAACAAAGTAAAAACTTTATTTAGTACAGAAGCCCTATTATATCATCCTGTACAAACCAGACCGTTCATTTTAACCACAGATGCCAGTAGCTATACCCTCGGGGCGATTTTATGTAAAGAGGATGATTAAGGCAAACCAAGAAATATCACGATGGCAAGTCGTACATTACATGGATCAGAGGCCAGATATTTTACCACTGAATTGGAATTATTGGCTATTGTTTGGTCGCTACATAAATTTCGAACATATTCATTCGGCTCAAAGATAACAATTCAAACAGATCATAAGGCTTTGTCTTTTTTGAGTTCATGCCAATTTTTGAGTGGACGACTGACACGATGGTCCTTGGCTATTCAGGATTATGATATACAAGTCGAATATATTGAAGGAAAAAGAAACAATCGGGGATACTTTAAATCGCATTCCCAATTCATTATGTGAGCCAGATATAGACCAGACCTTGATAGCGATACTGCTAACTAGGAGTCCGAACAAGTATTTGAGAAGGAAGTTTCAAGAAATAACTACTTTTCCAAAAATCAGACCCTAAGTGGAGTAGAGTGATCAACAGGTTAAAAGAAAATGGAAAATATCGGGATTTTAAATTACAAGGAGACATCCTTATAAAAAAAAAAAAAAAAAACTCTCGGATAGTTCTAAGACAGGAATTGAGTGTGAACTTGATAAAGGAAACACATGAATTATATGGACATTTGGACCTAAAAAATGCAGCCATATGATTTCTACTATCCGAAACTTAAGAAACTAGCGCCAAAAATATTGAAAACATGTGACAGCTGTCAACATAATAAAATATACCCACTGAGTTCAGCAGCAGAATTTAAACCGATCATCCCTAAAAAGATACACGATCTGGTTTTAATTGATTTCTATGGACCATTGCCTACGCCTGAAGGAGGAGTAAAACATATTTTAGTAGCAGTGAACGTATTTTCAAAATATGTGGTATTATACCCGATTGTAAAAGAGAACACAAGAAAAACCACCAATAAAATCTTTAGTTATTATGTAAATCTCTGCGGAAAACCCAAGAGGATTCAAAAAGACCATTGTACACAGTTTACGTCGAAAACTTGGATAACCAAATTAAAAAATGAAGAAATAAAAGCAATCTTTTCATCTATAAGTCATCCTCAAGGGAACGTGATGGAAAGGACAAACCGAGAACTGGGCCAGTTTTTTAGAACGTATCTGATCGTTTCTCCCTCTTTGGCGTCATATGATTTCACAGTGTTACCTGTTCGACCATCAAAAAATCCGTCCCGACGATCAAGCATTTACGATCAAACTGGCACTCCCACTTCTCAATTAGGCGGTAGCCAGCTGTTTTGATTTTTTCCGATATCCTGATCGTACTCGCATACCGCTCAGCCATTGTACTCGCATCAGCGAGAGTCAGAGCTCGTGGTGTAGCATCTAATGTAGCCGTGAAATAATAAAACCACTTTGCTACCATCATTTAACATGCAATAGAGGCCCACTAGAGGTCCTTCCGGCAGTCGCTTTTCCTTAGATCGCAATGAACATTGAATATGCAGATTCATCACTTTCCCCATCCAGCAGAGCCACTGAAGGGGCTTTAAAGACTGTTTGTACACAGTCTAAGCCCTCCCTGTGGAATAATACCTATGGTATCAGGTTTCAGAAATTTTTTCCAGTGTACCCTGATACAAGATGATGTTCCGCTGATCCACAGGCAATGAACGTTTTTCTATATGCAAGACAAGCAAACCGCAATATTTTAACGCCTTGCTTGCAATATTTTATTATTGCATTTTGAAAATCGAATATATAGTTTTGCTGTCTCTTTTCGCTGTGCCATTTTAAAAATTCTTTACGTTCCTTCATGCCCATCGAGTCCGGTGAATATGCTGATATTGGAGGCATTGAACAAACCTACTTCTGATTTTCAGGAGTATTAAAAAGGTGGGGGAATGTACCTTTTTCAATACTTCCCAAGCCATATGCCTTCGGTAGAGCACTCAAGCTCATGTGGACGTAGTTTAAGCTATCAACAATTTTCGTGCCGTTTAAAATTATCGCTTCCTTATCTCTAATATCGTGACGTTTTGCCAGGTGCTGCAGGATAAATTGCGCATCGAAACCTTGGGCATTGTGAGCTGTACAAACTGTTTGTTTTACACTTATTCTGCGTTCCAGACGTGTGTGTGTGTGTGTGTGTGTGTGTGTGTGTGTGTGTGTGGGTCTGGGTGTGGGTGTGGGTGTGGATGTGGGTGTGGATGTAGGTGTGGGTGTGTGTGTGTGGGTGCGTGCGTGCTTGAGTGCATACGTGCGTGCGTGCGTGCTTAGGAAAACTTATACATATGCAAGGCCTCAACAGTTGCCTCCAGCCATGCGTAAATCATATACCTATACTACATTTAAATAGTTAATACTTAAAATTTTGTAGCTTTTGTTGAAAGATTTATTTCTAGATTTCTTCTCGGCAAACAATCATGTTAAAGAATTTTAAATAACAATTTCACAGTTCAGCAATGAATAACGTTAATAATAAAAACATAAATTTGTAAGTTTTAACATTATACGAAAACATCCAAGTTAAAAATCAAAGATAGGAACATACCGACATAAATGCAGAAGTTGCAGCTACTAAATCTACAGAATAACCAGAAATTGAGAGAATATACTAAACTAATAATATTTTTCGTCACTCTAACCACAAAATCGCATGTTTGATGCGACTTTACGGCTCTCGTGATGAAAAATACGGTTCGAGACTAGGGCGTAAGAGGATTTTTCCCTCACTCGAATTTTCGACCTCGCTTCGCTCGGCCGAAAAACGTCTCGTGAGTGAAATAATCCTCTTCCGCCCCCGTGTCGAAATGTACTATTTATTGGTCCTACAGTCTTTTTGCATTAATGTGGGTAGTCAGGCTGCCCATCTTTACAATCACCCCTGTAGAATTTGAAATATGAAAATAAAATTAAAACAGCTCCCCAAATCCTGAAAAGAAAAAATTCGTTAACAAAGGACAGTCTGACTACCCCCCAC
>UELV01123823.1:0-16127 GCA_900490015.1 Megastigmus stigmatizans | reverse complement strand
GTTATTTTCTTCGTATAATAAGAGGCATTCTCTAAGAGACTATTGGTCTACTAATTCTCTCTTACGTGCTGATCCAGTTGCATCTGCAATGGGGAGAACTGAGTTTGAGAGAATAAAATCTAACTGATGTGATTGAACAATAAATAAAATAATAAAGGCCAAATGACAACTTTTTTAAACTTCAAATGCAGTGTTTTTGCACATCTTTGTCTCAATTTATTATCCTACCTTCTCTCACCAAAATTGTGTGTTGCACAAAGATAATGAATTAAATAAAGTAAGTAATTTGAGCAGGCTTATAGCCACGTAGAAGCAGAGATAAGTGTTGGAACTCCATAGACCAAAAGGGAGGTTCCAAACGCGAGGCAGTCATGTTGGCTTCTATTGTCGGACCGCGTGGTAAAACATGCCACGAAGACGGAAATACAGGGCGCAAGTGTTGCAGAGAAGAACCGTTGCTTCTGCCCATTGCCATATTTCTCTAGCTAATAAACTAAGGTTATCCAAACTCACACCACCCATCCTATTAATACAGGATATGGCAGTTGTGTTATCTACACGTAATAAATTTTGTGCCTTTCTAACGTTGGAGGCAATTTCTTTTAATACAATCTTTACTGTTAATAGGTCTAAGAAATTAATATGACGCTTTCTCTCTTCCACTATCCAATAACCAAAAATTTCCCGCTCAAGTCCAGCACAAGTCTTAGGCACCAAATTTATAGCTGAGCGCTGTACGTGACCCGGCTAGCAAATGAATATACGCAAGTTCTAGTACAGAATTGCGCCGACACCGGATCTCATTTGCACTTTTGATCAACACAGAAATATGCTATTCGTATACGGTCCTAACGCTAGGCTGACTAAGCAAGAATGCCGAATATCAAACGCAGCTTCATACCTTCACGTACCCGGATCCTCTATCCAAAGGAGAAACGCAACTGAGATTGCTCTCTCTTAGTTCCCACTTTTCGGAAGTAACACATCATCTCCATGCTACTCGCTGTAAAAATTGTAAACCGTGGTTCAGGCATATTATATACTTTAACTTTGTATCAAGCGCGATTTATCGAACCTACTACATATAATTCATTGTAAGACGTATTGTAAACCAACTTGAAGTAGTAAATAAAGTAGCTGATATAGTTATTCGCAAATATAAAATTATTGTTACTTTACTAGAAACATTCAAACCCGTTCCTGATTTATAAATTTATCTTATTCAACTGTCCGCGCGCTTCGCACCTTGAAGCCACACCCACCCAGCAAGGAGGATCTACAGCGCCACCGAGAAGTCGCCAGAGGACATCGCATTCAATCTTTTCTCTCGATTCGAATCAAAGTAAGCTATGCGCCCTGCGTATTACCATTTCCTAATGGGCATTCTACAAATCTACGCCTTTTAAATTATTGCCGCCCATCTGTGCGCTAGACGCGAACTGGGGAAACTCTCTTTTTCAAGTCAATTACCGTCACTGATGACTCATTTAGTTGTGTGTAACTCAAGTTCATTTTCTTTTTCGTTACGCACCCCAGACGTAACAGTACGTAGAACATTGTTTCAACAGAAAAACAGTAAAATTTTTTATAGTTTCTAAAATAAAGGGACACTCTTTTCTAAGCCGAATGAAGAACGCAAGATCAAATGAGCGCAATTCGAAATTAGGACAAGATGGTCATCAATCTTACACATTGCGACTCTTTCCACATCTAAATTTTATAATATTTAAAAATTTCAATTAAACCTTAAAATTTTTTTGATACGATATATAACAACCAAAATTTCAACACAATTTAGTCATTGACTTGGCTTTGGTGCTCCGTTCGGCCCAGTACCGAATTCAACTATAATCATAAGCATACTAATATATATAGTGAAAACCAAATTCAATAAAAAAATTTAATTTCCATTATCAGCATAATTCAAAGTGAAATGTTATTTATAAAATCCATCTTCAAACTCCAATAGAATCAACTGAAGCCAGAACTTCAACGAAGCCACCAAATAAGTGTATCAATTAAGTCCACAAAATTATTCAATTTCAATATCTTTTCTTTGGAATATAAAATTTATTCAGTTTAGAAGAAAAACTGACAGTAGTAAGGTCTTCACATTGGTTCCACCCCGGAAGAATACCATATTTTGTTATTTAGTTTATATTGGGGATTGAATTGGTTTCGATACGTAATTTAATTTTTTGTGAGATATTTAAAAATAAAAAAAAATAAAAAAACATTTTATGGATTAATTCTTTTAATAGTAATATTTTATATGTAATTTAAAAATAAAATAAAAATTTAATAACAATAATTACATAAGCATATTTTATGCATTATGAAAATTGCAAATGAGTGATAAATTAGAGTTGTGCGCGAGGCGACAATTACGTGTCCTCGCGAGCATCGAGTAGGCGAGCGCGAGTAATTAGGCTAATTGCCGCGCGCGAGGGGGGGAAGCACCTACCGGAGGTGCTCCCATGAGAGCGTAGGCGTGCGAGCGAGAGAAAGATATGGCGCGATCGGCAGGATCGCGCCGGTGCCGAAAAAGCTCGGCAGAGAGAGACCGCAGCTACGAAGAGCATCGGACGTATGCCGGAATAGCTAATCGGGATTATCAGTTCTTTGTCTGGATTGCGAGCGAAGTTGTTGCGCGAGTGTTTTCGTGACGGTTATCAGAGTCAGTGAAGGTGGTGACACTGTGTGGGCGTGCATTGCCACCCGTGTCGAGGCGTATTCCACCAGCAGCGGCGTGCGGAGGAACTAGCGGCTTCCCTCGTCTCTTGAACAGTTGCGTAGTGAGTGGACCGGCCGACCACTCACGAGATAAGGACAGGAGTAGGGAGATCCGTCTAGACACACTCCTTGCCCCAAGTAAGTTATCGTTTTTTAAGCGTGCGACGATAACGCGCAGAATTGCATGAAAGTTCCGATTCGAAATCCGAACGGTTCGTTGTATAGTCTTTTTCTCTCTCTCTCTCTCTCTCTCATACATGCTCGGTTGCGAGGACAGTTGCTGTGCGCCGGCACAGCACTGTACACATCGTGTAGGTCGCGCACAGGCGTGTTTACTTCGGAGACAAGGCGAGTCTTCGGGTATAGCCGAGCTATACACGCGGCGAGTCGGATATAATATTCGCCGGAATATTATATTCGGGGAACAAAAACATTCGAACGTTCGTAACGTTCGACGTTCGTTTGAATTCGAATTGAAGTGTGCGCGTTCGACGGTGTCGACCGGCGCGCACACACTAACACCTCGCGGAATTCTTGTACTTATTGTTCTGTGGACGAATAAACGTCTAATCTTTTTTATACCTCTGAATTGCTGATTCGTGTGATTTATTTATTGATCGTTTATCGTGTCCGAGCCCCGGATACCGCCACTCTCCGCGGGACTTGCAGCCGATCGCTGCAAGTCATCCGCTGAGCGGCTGAGCCCGGCAAGGAGAGCCGGTGGTGCGTGTATAGAGTACACACGCACACGTAGACACACCGAGATAAAAGTGAGAGCACGGAGCGCTCACGTTGCAACAGGCCGCGGCAACTCGCGGTGTGAGTTGCCGTCGGGCATGCTCGGTACGCCCCGGGGTGAGTACTTGCTGAGTGGTTACTCCCCCAAAATACCCTGTTACAGATTGGAACAAGATAAAAAATTATCTAAGAGAAAAAAGACTGGTTGGATTCAGGATTTTTCGGAAGATGAATTGCTGACATTTTTTTTACCTTTTCCCCTATCTTCTTTGTTGATTTATTATTCCTTTTTCTGTACTCTCCTCCATACGCTCTTTTATATCATCTCTGCCTGCCTGCCCTATTGAAAAAATCCACCTGGATTTCCACCTGGAAATCCAAGAGTTTCGGAACCTTTTCCAGGTGGATTTCTAGGTAGAAATCCATGTGAAATTTTGAGTGGCATTATATTAATACTTACTTTTAAAAATGTTTTGAAATATTTTAAGTTCAATGACAAAAAAAAAATGTTCTTAGGACCGTGTTTTTTACGCGTTTCAAACGATTTTAAGTTGTTAGCCACTCAAATTGCACATGGTTTTTTCCCTGGAAATCCATGTGAAATTTCAAGTGGCGTTGTATTAATAATTACGTTTAAGAATGTTTTAAAATACTGTAAGTTTAATGAAAAAAAAATATTCTTAGGACCGAAAATTTGAAAATTTATTTTTTGAAAAATATTCACGAAAAACGACTAAAATTGAATTTGAATAGAGTACATTAAAATTGTCTATTTATAATTGGCCCATATTTTGGATATTACACCATTTAAGCGTATATCCAAACATTGGGATATTTGTTACGACATGATTAAAATTTTTTGGTTCAAAGCTTAAAATATTCTTTGTACCAATGCCTATTTATACAAATTTGAATGGTTAAGGGATAAGCAATAATAAGCAAGTTACAGCAATTTATAGAAATAGTTAAAATAGTTAAAATAGTTAAAAACATGAAAAAACAGCAAAATAATAACTACTTATTAATTTTACACAAAATTTGTCCATTATTCACCTGCGACTGTTTAATTTTGTATTAAAACTTATAGAACTGTGAACAAAAACACAAACTTTTTTAGTCGCATTAAACAGATTCTCATGTTTATCAGCCACAACTTGATATATTAAAATATTAATGTTCTATATGCACTAGCACAATGTAAAAGTTCAAAACAATTTGCAAAAAACAAATTTTAATCACATGTAACAGGGTTGGTGTTATGTGACCGAGTCCATGCACCAACACACTTACACACACGTTGTAAAGAGCTGCTACTGTAGCCTGATTCCTGTTGTAATTTTTTTGTCTTTTAACCAACACCCTTTAAACATTCTGTATCAATAGTTTGAAGTAATAATTGAGAAGTTGGAATACGAGAAGGTAGTTTTGCTTCATACTGTGATCGTAGATCAGGTAACAGAGGAATTGGGTCTTTGGAACGAGCATTAACAATCTGAAAATAATAAATGTATTAAAATAATTAAATTTTATAGCCATTTTAAAATAGTTAAATATTTAGTAATAGTATAGTAAGCTGATTGCCACCACAGGTATAAAATTAATTGAAATATATGGCTGTCTTTGGTTTATTTTGTATAATTTGTGAGGCTGACTTTAGGCCTCATAAAGAATAAATAAAAGAAATAAACAAAAACCATGCGCCGTCCGCGTGATGTTTCTCCGGCGCCGTTTGAGGTTAGAGTCGCACTGCCAGGGCACCGAGTTCGCGACGACGACATTCGCTACTACCGCCACGAGGGATTAATTTAGTAATGCAAAAACTAACGAGGGGAGAATCGCATTTGTTGGAGGAGAGCGACGGGACCAACGTACACCGCGACGCGGGCCTGGAGGCGACAGCGACCGAGGGCTGATGCACGGGGCCGACCGCTTGTCCGGACGCACCACCGACGACGACGAGGATGATGAGCGCGACGACGACGAGGATGAGAAGCGACGAAAACGACGAGGAAGCAGCGATGACAGGGCCACAACACCACGCGTAGCAGCCGACACTGGCACATGCACACGCCACTGCGCCGATGTATGCGAGCGAGTGCGACGCGACCTCTATGGAGCGGAAAACCATAGGAGAAGGTACTCACACATGCATGCGCCAGGGTGCGAGCAGCGACGGGAGCGCCCAGCTGAAATACGCGGTGGAGCGGTTGCGCGGTGCACGAGTGCGACAGAGACAGAGAATGGGATGCGAAGAGAGAGAGAGAGATAGTCGCTAGCCGACATGCGCGCACGCAACAATCGCCGAGTGTTACGTTTGACGGTATCGGTGACGCGTGACGGTATCGTACGAGAAATGACGGCGCCGTGCGGCAACTCATGCGCGCGAAAACCCCTAGCACCAGACTACTAGGAACTTTTTACCGACAGTCTAGGGTAGGGTATTCAGGTAGCTCGATGCAAATAAATTGCCAATTCAAATTGCGCGCGCCGTAGGAGGGAGTTAGCGTCGGCGATGGAAAATAGGTCGGCGACCAATTAGCGCCGACCTGAATAGATTAGGTAGGTAGGATTGGTAATCCGATAAGCGACGGAAACGAGGTCAAGGATCGATAACGAATCAATGAGGAGAAGTGCCAGGAAGTGCGAAAGGATCGGCGCAACAATCGAAACCAGAAGGAGAGAGAAGATACAGTTGAGGTGAGAGCGACGGAGAGAAAACCACATTTCGGATTTTTGGAGAAGGCGTCACTCGTTGCCTGGCCGTTTCGGAGAGAGGACTCGTGTTGTAAAAAAAAAACAGGAGAATTCGCCATTTTGGGTTGCCGGAGTAGCCGTGTAGCAATACAAGGGGACGACGAGGGTTGAGAGGACGAGCGAGCGAACAGAGAGGACGGTCGAGGAGAGTACGATTTTCGAGAGTACGGAAGGACGTGCTAGAGCCCATTACCCTGTGCAGAGCACGCATAAGTGGGCCCAGCCTGCCGGCTACCACATTCGATTGTCGCCACGAGGTAGGTGGTAGTGCTCGGTGTTTGGGAGGGTGCGAGCGAGTTGCGTCGGGGTTTTGTCTGTGTTCGCGTCGTGTGAGTGCAGAGTTCGCGTCGGGAAATGAAGTAATTTGCCGTGAGGCGCTGAAAGAGCCGGGGGTGGTGGCGAGAGTTTTTCGTGGAGCGCGCGTGGAGTCCGATCACCGGTGATTGAACGGCGGCGGCCATTTTTGCGAAAGGGAACCTGGTCTCTGGACGGGTTTAGGCGAGCGGCGAGCGAGTATATTAATGTCGTGGTGCGAACAAAGTGGGAGTGCGAGAATCGCCAAGCGGGCGACTGAGAATTACTTCTGATATATATGTATTGAGCTTTCGTGAGGGGAACGCGATGCCGAATTACGAGCCACGTGCTGTGCGGAGTATTTGTTCTTGTAATTGCGGAGCGCCTGTGACGCGGAGGAAGGGGGGAGATTTTGAAGAAATAAATCCCCTTGTGAGCTTTTATTATTAATTGTATGTACATGAATTTATTTATCCTTGTTTCTTTGTATGGTATTGTCCGAGCCGAGGCGTCGTGTCGTGGCGCCGTGCTATTGCACGTAGGGTTTTCGCGATTTACAGAGAGAACATTCGACGTCGGGAGTGCCCATCCCGGGGCACCTTCCTCAGCGCAATCCCCTCTGGAGAGGGTCTCAACAGAGCAGCCGAGGAGAGAGCGACGACACCGAGTCTGCGAGAGACATCATCGTCTGGCGCATTCCAAAAATAAACCTTGCAGATTCGGTGGAGTCCCAAATTATAGTAGCGCGTCTCGGGAAATTGCATAGGTCGGATTATCGGGAAATTTCCGTGAATTGAATACGTGATGTCGCGCCGTTAAACTATTGCAGTTAGTGTTCCGACGTTCGAGTTAGGTAGTTTGCTGCGTTACAAATGGCGCCCAACATGGGGCCTTGTTGAGGTGAAGCGTCGAATTTTTGTTGTGTGTGGTATGAGTGTGAGAGCCGTATAGCGTGTTAGGAGGAACGAGCAGAGGACGAGACAAAGAAGATTGTTAGTTTCGGGGAGGCGGGTATTGCGACTCGCCCCATAGCACTACCACCTGCCATAAAATTATTTTTATTTTTGTTCAAATTTTTGTGACTGCACCATCCCACATTTGCGTCCCGAAAATTATTTTTTTTTTAGTTGTATGAGAAGTGATGGTGTGGAGAATTTTCTCATGAGTGCTTGAAGTGCATGAGCTGCCGTTTGTGCCGTCTGTCGTGAAGCGCCAGTCCCTTTCCCTCGTCGCTGTACCAGTAGTTGAGCGTGTGCAAAATTATAGCGGTATTTATTTAAATTATTTTTCTCCATTTTGAACTTTGTGCGGTTGTGCCTTTCCGGGTTTTCAGGAAGATTTTTTGCAAATTTGCAAAACAAGGAGAAACTTCTCCATCAGAATTGGCCACCACGCAAGACATTGGTGGAGAAGAATAACAGAAATCTGAGAATTCCTAGCGAATTGAAGAAGAGCGAGTATTCTCATTTTTTTTTGTCCCATTTCAGGAAGATTAATAAAAAGGAACGGTAATCACCAGAATAAATTCTTATTTGAAAATTATATATTATAATATATTATCGTGGTGCACATTCGCCACGCTTAACTTGCCTTTGCCTTCGCCATCGCCGAAGCAGGCAGACTGGTACAGTGGTGGCGACAGTTTCCGTGCCTGGCCCTTGTTCGCCAGTTGCGACCTTTGCGCTTCGCTTGATCGATTCACGTTTCCGGATCAAGCTCGAAAGTCGGAAGTCGGGAAGTTCGTGGGAAATTTAGCGCCGTTTGGGCTATCGAGTTTTTAGTCCCCCTTCCTGACTTGGAGTACCGGATCATCGAAGAAACTGGACGTTCAGAGCAAAAAGATCCTGAGCGCCATCCTCAAGTCGGACAAGCAGGCGCAGCTGCTGAGTACTGTGATTATGCAGTTGCACCCGAAGGCAGTGATGAACAATCTAGACTAGCAAGGACTGAACTGCGACGGGGATTTGTCGACTCTCAAGTGTAGATTGCTCAGAGCCAGCATTCGCCGCGCGGATCCAACCAAACCAGTACCATGGATACCGGAGGAGGACGAACGAGGAGAGGCGTTGCCAGCAACGACAGCCGGATTAGCGATGGAAATATCGAGTGGAAAGCCGCCAGTGGAGCCTGCGCCGTCGAAAAAGCGAGGACGGAAACCTAAGAAGGCGGTGACGGACGACGTAGGTCTCGGAGGTACGTCGTCAGATCAAACGACGGAGGACGGGAAGAAGTGGAGGAAACCGGCGGCGCGGAAGCCAAAGAGAGCGGTAGCGGTGCCACTACCAATCCTCGCACCACGGCAGACCCTGCCAGAGCGACGGGATTCGGCATCGGTCAGCGATGGCGCCGGTGGACCCAGAGAAGTGGAGCCAGGACCAGGGACCTCATCAGAAATACGGCCACGAGCGCCACCGACAGGGCTGAATGGGAGTATCCAGCGTTCAAGCGCCATCCAGCTAGTCACTTCGAAGCCAGCGGCGGGAGCGGAGCCAGGAAGCACCAGCGTCATGATAGAGCGCCGGTCCACGCAAATGTTGTTTGCACCCGGATTGCGATCAGCACTGGCCCGAGGGGCGTTGTGGGCCTATCCAACTGCCGGGGTAGGTGCTCCAGGCAGCGATAGGCAATCCCCTGAATCCAGCCAGCATGCTATCGTATCGGAAGCGAGAAGCGCCACTGCACCATGCCGCCAGGATCCAAGACCAGTAGAACCGCCAGCGCCACCGGAGCCGCGACCGCCGTACCAAGAGAGAATTCCAAAGATGAGCGAGACAGATGGATCGGATGAGGGAGAAAGCGACAGCGGGAATGAAGCGGAACGGGCGGACGTTGAGGAAGAGAGGAAAGCAACAAAGACTCGTGCGAACTACGAGCAGTTAATGCGATCACTCACCCTCAACAGCAGTACACCTACACGCGGGGATCGCGCGACTGCGACATTCACACCAGGAGGAGAGAGCGGAGAGAAGATACCGGCGGCACGAGTCTGAGCAGCTGAGGAAGCATCAGATTTCCAGAATCCGGGAAGAGAATGCGAGTGAGAGGGAAATGGAGGAATCGGAGTCTTCCGAGGATGACCGCGCGGGAAGAGGGACGGATCGACGATTAAGAGGCGAGGAGAGAACCGAAGCAGAGCGACGAAGCCCTCGCCGATCTCCAGACCGCCTAAAGCGCCGAAAAAAGGAAACAAGAGTCTGACAGATGCGATCGCAGACGTCGCACGTCAAGAGAACCTCCCAACCGGACGGAAGAGAACTCCCGAGACTATCGGCGGAGGAGAGGCAAGAAAGACTGGCGACGACGACACGGTCGCAGTAGCAGTCGGTCGAGTGATTCATCGCGAAGTAGTAGTGGCAGCAGCGAGAGTGGGACCAGCAGCGACAGAAGCCGCTATAGCCATCGAAGGAGTAGTAATCGGAGCAGCGATCGGAGCGACACATCGGATTACCGTCACCGCGGACGAAGACGCGACTTGGATGAATCTAGTCGGAACCTAAAGTGCATGAAGACCTTCCAGGGTTTGCGTCTTAGGTTTTCCGGGGAGGACAAGGAAGCGCCTGAGGAATTCCTCGCCAATCTGGACGATTGCCGGCGTGGAGCAGGATTGCGCGATCGCGATCTACTGAACGCGTTGCCGTTGCTATAAAAATGAAAGGAGTAAAACATATACTGTAATAATGGAAATTTCTCCTGAAATGGACAAGCAGGTAAAGGACAACAGAAGCAGAATTTACTTTGCGCATCTAAGTTGTAGAATTTTTGATATGATAAGTGTAAAGCCTTGTTTTAACTGTGGTAGAGTGGGTCACAGTGTCTTGAGATGCACTAATGAATCAGTGTGTTTGAAGTGTGCAGGGTCACATAAAACTATGGGGTGCCAAGGTGGAAATAATCACGTTTGTATAAATTGCAGTTATAGTAATAGAAATTTTGGAACTAAATATGAAATACAACACGTGGCAGTTGACTGTGAAAGGTGTGAGATTTTGAAAGCTAAACTAAGAAGATCGATCGATAACACAGGCTACCTAGTAAAGCCAGATATACAGAGATACCTCGATAAAGTAGATTTTAATACAAGGAGACAAGAGGTAATAAGACAGACAAATATGCCAACATTTCAACTCTTTGGCAGCTCGGAATCTGTTAATTCAGAAGCAGACTTTCGAAGCTGCATGGAAGATATGTGGGGGTCCACACCACACCGCCAGCTCTTCTCCGGCGCCACCGTCGGAAGCAGTCGATCCGACCGCGCCCCCTATTTTAGGCCGCATGGCAAAAAGGAAGCACCACTCTCGCTTCCGCCAGTACTCTCTACGCCATCGAGTTGGAAGGACGCCGTCCGCCATGCCGCTCGTTTGTACAAAGAACCTACAAGAAAATAAAAGCCTTTTTACCTGTAAATAACGCGTTCACCTAGTTACTCTTCCTCGCATCCTCCCGTCCTAGGGTTAGGCGAAATAGCGCGTCTCGCCTTGGGCAGCGCGCTACATTGGTGACCCCGACGTGATTCCCGCCGACGGGACGCGAGTGGATTTCTCCTTCGCTCAGATCAGTGCGAGCCTGAGACTTTTCAAGAACAATGGCGATGGCGTACCCTGACGACGTGATCCTGGCCCCAGGCATCATCAGGCGCGACGACGACCATCGTGACGAATCCTCTTCCGCCACAGATGAGGTGGGAGCAGTGTCGCGGTGCCGCCTGCCACCGTTCTGGAAGGCGCACCCCGACCTGTGGATCGTCCAGGTGGAAGCGGCCTTCCGCGCTCACCGGATCACCGCAGACGCAACGCGGTAAGGCCTCGTCGTGGCCGCCCTCGACCCGGACACCGTGTGCAACGTCGCGGATGTCCTGAGATCACCACCGGATACCGACAGGTACAGTGCGCTCAAGTCCGCGATTTTGAGCCGGTTAACCGATTCGGCGGACCGCCAGATGCACACGCTGCTCACCGGGCTCGAGCTGGGCGACCAGAAGCCGTCCCAGCTCCTCCGTCGCATGCGTTTGCTCGCGGGAGACCGCGTGTCGGACGACGTCCTGCGGGTCAAGTGGCTGGACCTGCTGCCCCAGCAAGCGCGCCGGATCTTGTGCGTCATCTTGATCGCGGGGCTCGAGGAGCTGGTCAAGTCCGCTGACAACCTGGTGGACCAGGGATCCACAGTTGCAGCCGCATCGCCCGCACCTAGGGCCCGGGCCGGGTCGCCGGCGCCATTGCAGGGTGTCGTGGCAGACGAGCTGGCCGCCATTCGCGCCACGCTCGCCCAGCTCGTTACGATTACGCGCGACAACGTAGCCGCAACTTCCGCCCGCGCAAACCGCGCGCCTCAGCGACCACGTGGCCGCTCGCGAACGCGCGCGATCTCATCTTCGTCGGCCGGCGAAAGAGGCCGCTCCCAGTCGAGGGGACAGCACACCACGTGCTGGTACCACCGGGTACACGGGGCCGAGGCCCAAAGTTGCAGGCCGCCATGCGACTTCCGGTCTCCCGGCACCTACGCGCCAACGGGAATCTAACCGCGTCGGCGCGGCAATCAGCGGGCACCGCCGGCGATTTCCCGCGCGAAAACAGACTTTATGTGCGCGACAAAGGAACCACGACCCGCTTCCTCGTGGACTCGGGCTCAGTGGTGCCGTTACTCCCGAGGCGCAGCGTGACGCGCAAACTCGCCCGGTAGACCCTCGTGCCGCATGCCGCGAAAGGAACGGCCATCTCGACGTTTGGCCGTTGTCCGATGCGCCTCGACCTCGGGCTCCCGCGAAAACTTTCATGGCCGTTCATTGTCGCCGATGTCGACACGCCGATACTTGGGACGGACTTCCTGGCACACTTCGGGTTGCTGCCGGACCTCAAGTCACGCAAGCTGGTTGGGGCCTCGCCAGACGTCGTGATCGTCGGTACTCTAGGCATCGCGTCGCTGCATAGCGTTACCACCGCAGCAGACGCCTGCTGCGCGAAGAGTTCCGAGCGCCACCGCTACGTGACGCTGCTGCAGCGCTTCGAGGAGCTGACGCTGCGGCCCAGAGCCGCAGCCACTTTACCTGATCTGCCTATTTGCCATCAGATCACGACGGCCGGACCACCGGTGTTCGCGCGGCCGCGCCGACTCGTGGGAGAGCGCCTCGCAGCCGCCAAGGAGGAATTCGCCGCCTTACTCGACCAAGGGGTGATACGGCCGTCGGCGAGCTCATGGGCCAGTCCGCTTCACATGGTCCCGAAGCCACGAGGATGACGCGTCACCGGCGATTATCGTCGCCTCAACGAGTGCACAGTGGCCGATCGCTATCCACTGCCCATCATCGAGGACCTCCTGCAGGAGCGCAGCGGAGAGGTCTTTTCCGTCGTATATCTGAGGAAAGCGTTCTTTCAGATACCCGTCGCCAAGGAGGACGTGCCGAAAACTGCAGTTGCTACGCCGTTCGGACAGTTCGAGTTCGTGGGGATGCCCCTCGGCCTGCGCAACTCCGCACAGACACTGAAGCGAGTGATGAACCACCTCCTAAGGAAGTTGCCCTTCGTCCGATGCTACGTGGACGACTGCATCGTCTTCTCCGCCTCACACGCGGAGCACCTATAGCACCTGGAGCAGCTGTTCACGACTCTGCGCGATGCCAAGCTGCGACTGAACATCGGTAAGTGTACCCTGGGGGCAACGCAGGTCACCTCCGCGGGCTACTGCGTCTCCGCAGCAGGTTTCAAGCCACCGGAGACGAAGGTGCAGGCCATCCGCGACTTCCCGCAGCTGAAGGACTCAACAGAGCTGAGACGCTTCCTCGGGACCATCAACTATTACCGCCGCTGCATCCGCGCGCGGCCGAGCTGCAGGCGTCGCTCAACAACCTCCTGAAGGCCAGGCCGAAGAAGCACCCGATCGCTTGGATGCCCACAGCTGTGGAGTCATTCGTCCGCTGCAAGAGGAGCATCTTCGCGCCGTCGCAACGACCTTCCTGCTCCCCATGGCGCCTCTCAGGCTGAGCACCGACGCTTCCAGCACCGCAATCGGCGCAGTCCTCGACCAGCAGCGGCCTGACAGGACCTGGAGACCTCTTGCTTCCTTTTCTAGGAAGCTCTTACCGGCGGAGACGAGGTACAGCGCGTACGACCGGGAGCTTCTCGCCGTCTACGCTGCCGCCAAGTACTTCCGGAGACTTCTGGAGGGCCAGCCGTTCGCCGTGAGGACCGACCACAAGCCTCTGATCTACGCTGGACGACAGAGCGCAGACAAGGCATCGCCGAGGCAGCAGCGACACCTCGACTACATCCATCAGCTCAGTGCTCGATTCGAGTACGTGCGAGGCGAGGACAACGTAGTCGCAGACGCCCTCTCCAGGATCCACACGGTCTCGATGCCGACCAGCCTGGATGCCAAGGCCATCAGCGAGGCGCAGGCGTCCGATGAGGAGGTTCGGCACCTCCTTGAGCATCCTCGCCTTCAGCTCCAGCAGCTCACAGTGGAGGGCCACCCGCTCTACTACCTACCTGCCGCCGTCGCTTCGCAGGAGGGCCTTCGACATGGTGCACGGCCTCTCGGATCAAGCGGGCGAGCCTCAGCACGAACCCTAGTGGAGAAGTTCTTCTGGCCCCGGATCCGCAAGGACGCCCTCGCCTGATCACGCCAGTGCCAGTCGTGCCAACGAAGCAAGGTCCATCGCCATAACAGGTCAGCGTTCCAGCGCTTCGACGCGCCCGATGGCAGGTTCTGCCACATACACGTGGACCTCGTTCAGCTTCCGCTGTGCAAGGGCATGTCGCAGTGCCTCACCGTCGTCGACCGCTTCTCTCGTTGGCCTCTCGCTATCCCTCTGCAAGACAAACGAGCCGAGACCATCGATCGGGCGCTCTACAACGAGTGGATCTGCGTCTACGGGTCTCCGCTCACTATCACCTCCGATCAAGGCGTGCAGTTTGAGGGAAGCCTCTTCACCGAGCTGGCGAAGCTCGTTGGGATGAAGCACACGCATACGTCACCATACCATCCGCAGTCCAACGGCCTTGTGGAACGCCTTCACCGCACGCTCAAGGCGGTCCTCAAGTGCTCACCGCACACACCGTGTCCAGACGCCCTGCCCACGGTGCTGCTCGACCTCCGCACAGCCTTCAAGGAGGACCTGCTCGCCTCTCCAGCAGAAATGCTGTACGGGACCACAGGGCACCAGCCGGCGAACCAGTCGGCCTTCGCCAGACAGCTGCGAGACCTCTTCGCAGCGATGAAGCCAGTGCCAGCTTCGGACCACTCTCTACGGCGCCCCTTCACCCACCGGGACCTCCAGACCTGCACGCACGTCTTCTGCAGGCTGGACAAAATCCGGAAGCCTCTGGAGCAGCCGTACACAGGCCCTCATCGCATCGTCCGCCGCATCGACGCCAGGATCTTTGTCCTGGACTTCGACGGTGCAGAGAAAACCGTCTCGACCGACAACCTCAAACCAGCCTATCTGGAGGCCTCAGACCCTCGACTGCCTCCAGCTGACCGTTCGCCTCCGCCACCGCACTATTATGGCCCGAGTTGGCACTCGAGGCTCGCCGCCATGAAGAAGAGGGAGAAGATGGGTTCACCCGAGACCACCGCCACAGACGCCAAGGGACGACCACTCCACCACGACCTCTCCAGCACATTAGCCTCCGAAGAAGAAGGTTTCGTTCTCGCTGCCTGCCGGCACGAGCACTACGGAGGGAGTAACTGTGGGGGTCCACACCACACCGCCAGCTCTTCTCCGGCGCCACCGTCAGAAGCAGTCGATCCGACCGCGCCCCCTATTCTAGGCCGCATGGCAAAAAAGAAGCACCGCTCTCGCTTCCGCCAGTACGCTCTACGCCATCGAGTTGGAAGGACGCAGTCCGCCGTTCCGCTCGTTTGTACAAAGAACCTACAAGAAAATAAAAGCCTTTTTACCTGTAAATAACGCGTTCACCTAGTTACTCTTCCTCGCATCCTCCCGTCCTAGGGTTAGGCGAAATAGCGCGTCTCGCCTTGGGCAGCGCGCTACAGATATACCAAGAAGAAACAGACTTGGAAGTACTGCATCAAGTAAAACCTCGAACAATTAAATGACAAACATCAACCTATCTGACTTTATATGTGATGAATATATTTGTGATGATCTTGAAAGTCTCAATAAATGTTTAACTAATAGTAATAAATTAGGTCTGATGGAGTATTGGTGTACATAAAGAATAATATTATTGAGGAGACAGAGATTCTGCAGTGCGGTAGATTAAGTGTATTATATACAAAATTAAGATTACACAGGCCCACAAAAAAAAAGTTTCCTGCACGGTAGACCATACCACGTGAATTTAATGTTTTTGGGGTCGCTGAATCCGAATCCGTGGTCCATTTGACCCGGTCACATCAGGGTCAAGGTCAGGCCAAGGTCAAATTCAGAAAATAAATCGCAAACAAAGCAAACTAGTATATCTATATGTATTTGGGGTCGCTGAATCCGAATCCGTGGTACATTTGACCCGGTCACGTCAGGGTCAAGGTCAGGCCAAGGTCAAATTCAGAAAAAAAATCGCAAACAAAGTTAACTGGTATATCTATATGTATTTGGGGTCGCTGAATCCGAATCCGTGGTACATTTGACCCGGTCACGTCAGGGTCAAGGT